>CACRXP010000960.1:50430-93637 GCA_902702965.1 Spirometra erinaceieuropaei | reverse complement strand
GAGAAGCTGAATCCTTACGGCCACTTGTATTATGACCGAGTTGGGGAGCATTAGACTGAGAAGCAGTAGGTTTACGTGAGAATAGAGACCCCATTCTACGCTCCATAGGAGTAAGATCATGACAAAGGAAAAATTTTGCCTTCTCTAGGTACGCAGTGACACGCTCTCGATGGGTAAAGATTGTGTCAACCTCGATTGATGAAAACAATTTGACTAAGATGGGTGGATTTGTACTACGGGATGACAAGCGTTTGGCATCCGCTATTTTATAGTTGAAACCACATGAATACAGGAAACTGGTCGCAACATCAATTGGCCGAGCAGATCGAGGAACATTTTTTAGCAGGAAGTTGTAAGAACGCTTCTGTCTATCACTAGATTCACTGGCGATCAGGTGAACAAGTGAGTCGAGACGCCTACATTCTTCAGAGGGAATATCGGAGATGTTCCCGTCGAATAAATGTCCAAGAATTGTCAGCAAAGAGCCAAACTTTAGCATAAAGTCATTGCAGTGGTCAAGTGCAGACAGATTAAGCTGCCGACCAATTACAACGGGTGACGACTGACTAGTAATATCATCTGACTTAGACTTAGGTAAAGCTTCTGACTTACGTTTAGTTAGGCCATGTTTACTTACAAGAGCCGAGAGCTTACGTCGACCAGTGACTTTTTGTCTCATCTTGTCTCAAAGCAATTTGTGATTAAGAGAACTTCTGGCAGACAAGTTGACTGAATTTCGGCTAGGGGCTAACGATGTAAAAATAAATTACAACAGTTAGAGAGAAATCGGATGCACAAAATGAGAATTGCAAAGTGCGATTAGTGAACAGCGGGCGTAGACTAGCAAAACTCGAAAGGAGATGGCAGCGGGCAGTTCTTAGAGAAAAGGCCTGTATTTAAGGAAATTCAACCAAAAAACAGGTACTAAAATCGTTAGATCTCACAGAAAAACCACTAAAAATAATATCCTCCACTTATCTTCAAATTTAAAACCAGCGGTATTCTTAGTGCATTTGAGGTGAAATTTTTACATATGAATCCACACAGGCGAGTGGCTTTCGATGATATTTGTTGGACGTGGGGAGATAAATCAAGGGTATTTGTATAGCTGAGACCTAAATCTTTTACCGATTGGGCCTCTGTTATTTCATTATCCTCGAATATTATGGGGGGTTCCGGAATGGAAGATCCTGCACGACAAACTTTCTGAAATCTCTCCAGAGCTGGACCCGAGCTCTCGACGACAGGCTCGCGGTCCACATAGCCTTCATCGACTTCCGGAGGGCGTTCGACACTGTGCCACACCAGAGGCTCTTACGTAAACTAAAAAATGGGGATCGGTGACAAATTTCTTAAATGGATCGAAAACTTCCTTTTGAGTCGTCATCAGGTTATGTTCATCGGTCAAGGGAAATCAGATCCTACTATGGTCGAGAGTGGTGTCCCTGAGGGTTCAGTACTGGGACCGATTTTGTTCCTTATATACGTGGATGATGTCGCAAGATCTTTAGACTGCTATGTAGCAATGTTTGCCGATGACAACAGCAGATGAAATGAAATTCAGAGTCCTGCGGACGAAGACAGACTGCAGGTGAACCTAAAACGATTGGAAGGGTGGTCAAACCGTTGGTTCCTGCGGTTCAGCGTTGGTAAATGTAGCATACTTCGCTTAGGCAACACAGCCGGATCCCCCAGCACAAGAGACTACTTTCTGGGCGGTGTAGACCTACAAGAGGTCGAAGTCCAAAAGGACCTCGGTGTGCTGACGACGAGTTCCCTAAAACCACCCACATATTGTTTGGTTAGTAACAATAATGCCTTCATTATAGAGGAGTCAGGCGAAGAGGAATGTTAAATTCATTCATTGTCAAACGTTTTACCATTGGAACTGATCCAAGCCCTTTAATTCCTCCGTTGTCTGATGCCTCTCTCAGTATCATTAATGTTTCCCCTGAAAGTATTCAAAAACCGATAAACCGTCTTCCTGACTCTCACTCAGTAGGTACGGACAATATCTGAAACTCTCTTATAAAGTAGCAAAGAGAATTTCCCCCGCTGCTTAGCAAAATCTTTTCAGTATTTCTCATAAATGGCTTTTTATCCGGCTATTGGATAACTTCTATAATTATTCCAGTATTTAAGTCTAGCTGTTGTTCTGACGTTCAGAACTGTCGAGGTGTCCATACAACTCCTTCTCTCGCCAAAATCTTTTATACTGAACGTATTCCTAATATGTAGGTTACGCTCATCGTTAAGTATAAAATAGGATGAGCTGGTGGTGGAAAATTAAGCTGTTTGGATGAAGCAATTGGTGAAAGACAAAGTTGCTGTGGTCTAAAATTTGAGGGGTAATTATAAGTAATTGGAGATGTAGCATTTTTATGGAATAACTTATGAGGAGGACCCTGGAAGACAAATGCTATTCTGTGCGGTTGAAAAAATAGGAGGCATAAAAATAGGATTTTGTGAATTTTGAGCATAATATGAGGGGCAGTTTATGTTAGATAACGGACTAAATGGTTTCGAAAAACAGTTCACATCAGGAAATGGGTTTATTATTTGGGGTGTCGGCCTATCAATGGGATTGTAGAAATTGTCAACAACGCTATATACTTGCATTTTGCAGGCTGGTGTGCAAGTGGACTACACAATTGGGGTGTTTAAGTTAAGTTGAGAATTTGGAATAGGAACAGGTAATGATTTCCCTGAACTATCATCTAGCTTACGTGACCTAATCGCAAGGTCAGACCTCGTGGCCAGGCGCGGGAACCGGCTGGATTTGATCCAGGTGTATTAATTAATCCATCAAAGCCATCCCTAGATTCTCTTCTCACGCAACGTGTGCCGTTTCCAACTAGACCGCGTGGACAAGCCGGTTTCTGGACTTCGTCTTCACCAAATGTCCAGCCATTATTGATGAGGTTTAATACCTAACCCCACTCGGTCTACGTGATCACGCAGTGCTTTTATGGGAGTACGTGTTGTATTCTGAACAGTATACAAAAGACGATAACAGGCAAAATATCTGGAAAGGTGACGTTTGCCAAATGAGAGCTGAGGCATCGCAAATAGTCTGTGATGTTCTCTTCTCCGGAAACGTTAACGAAGACTTGAATTTATTAAAGGATCGGTTGATGCGTCTATTGAAAAGCTACGGCCCCTTATCAAAGTCTAGGTTATCCAACCGATCCCAGTGGCTAACACGAGAACTCAAAAAAGAGATCAACAAAAAGGAAGGTTGTAGAAGAAATTTTGCGAAAAGAACCCCAATGCAGCGTTTACGGAGTATAAAGATCAAAGAAATAAGGTAAAAAGCCTGATTTTCAGGATGCGACGAGATCTTGAGAGTAATTTGCCCCTCCGAACCGCTAAAAATACGCTATTGTTCTACAGGTATTTGCGGAAGAGCACCCATAACAGGAATCCCATTCCTGTCATGAGGAATGATGACGGTTTGGAGATATCTCACAGTACAAATAAAGTTGGGCATTTTCCTCAGTTTTTCCACTCCGTTTTCGCAAGAGGAAACCACTTTATTCCATCTAGTTCTCAGAACATGGGAGATCTCACTAATAAATATATTTTCTTTTGAAAAGAAGCAATTTTAGAAGAACTGAAAAGCTAAAATGCATGTTAATCTCCCGGTCCGGTCAAGATCCCAAAAAGCTGCTATCTGAGCTTTCCCGAGAGCTGGCCAGACCACTACCCTTTCTGTGCCAGAAATCGTTTGATGCTGGAATCCTGCCCCTAGATCGGAAGACGGCCCACATTACACCCCTTTACAAAAGCGGTAGTCGTGCTCTTGCGAAAAACTACAGACCCGTTAGTCTGACATCAATCTGCTGCAAAGGGATGGAGAAAACGATAAAAAAGGAGTTAATGGCTAATTTGGAAACAAAAAACCTCTTGTCAAATGCAGAATACGGTTTCGTAGGGGAAGATCGTGTGTAACAGAAAAGGTTAGAATAGGTTTATGGTAGCGTCCATTGGGCACTGTCATATACACTTGCTATATAAAATGCAAAGTTGGACAAAAGCACTGGACGCAAAACGCACTGTGCATGTGGCCTATATTGATTTCGGGAAGGCGTTCGACAGTGTTCCGCACCAATGTCTCCTGCACAAGTTGAAAATAATGGGCATCGGCGACAAACTTTTCAAATGGGGCGAGAATTTCTTTGTCGGCCGTTCCCAAATTTTCTTCGCAGAACAACAGCAATCAAGGGGCACATTCATAGAGAGTGGAGTCCCACAAGGCTCGGTGCTCGGACCAACCCTCTTCCTCTTGTTCATCAATGATTGTGAGATGGGTTGGAATGTGATAGTGCCACGTTTGGAAATGACATAAAAATCTGGAAAGCCATCCAGAATGCTGCCGATAAAATAAACTTTCCATAAAATCTTTGCTGATTAGACAATTGGTCCCGCGGATGGCTCTTGCCCTTCAATTTGACCAAATGTACCATACTGCGCCTCGGAAATCAGACCCCTGGTACGCGGCAATACCATCTGAACGGAATGCCACTCCGAGAAGCAGAAACGCAGAAAGATATCAAATTCTGGGTTGCAGACAGCCTAAGGGCTTCAACACAATGTTGTCAGACGCCCAAGGCCGCAACTTTAATGTTATATGCCATCAAGTGGTCATTCGCTGTTTTCGATAGAGACTGCTTCTCCAAAGTCTTCGACACGTTTGTAAGGCCGCATTTCGACTATACAGTTCAGGCCTGGAGACCGTGGATGCAGCAGGATTTCAATCTACTCGAAAGGGTGCATAGGCGAGCAACAAAATTAATAAGAGATCAAAGTGCACTGCCATATGACGTCCGCCTAAATCACATAAGCCCCTACCCTCCGAGTTATAGGCAGTTGCGCAGAGACTTGATGCAAACTTTCCGCATAATGTGTGGCTTTGGACTGCGCCCTTCGGTGCGACGATTTTTGACAACTCACCACTAAAACTAACCTCCGGCGACATCCCTTCAAGCTACGTGTGCCCCAGGGTAGATTGAATGTGAGAAAGTATTTCTTCTCCAGCCGAGTCGTGAAACCGTGGAATAACCTGCCCGAGACGACTGTAATGTCTTAATCTGTGGAGACATTTAAATGTCGGCTGGACAGACATCTGCTGCAGCAACAGGCGGGCATTGTGAATTTTAAGTCATGAGACCGGCGATTTATGTGACTCAATGTCTGCATTTACTTAGGGCTGTAATTTCTTCACATTTTGCTTATTTTATCGACTTTTATGTACAAATAGGGAGTTCAAAGGCGTAAGCCTATTCCCCTCAAATACACTGACTGACTGATTATTCTGAGTGCTGGGAGATCGGTTGTGCCTCGAGGATTGGCCCGTCTTTAGTGTAAAGATCAAGCTCCCTAGTAAATTTGGAAGCCGCATTTGAACAATCCTTGCTTCTTGGGGGCGTTTTAACGAGGCTGGTTTCAACTGACTCAGTGAGAATGTGCTCAGTTGAAGAGCTAGATGGAACTGGGGCCGCTGCTGGTAGGATGAGATGTTGTTGACGTCTGATGGGGAATCTGCTTTAGAGGCGAATGACAGATGAGTAGAATTCTGGGGTGGCATTACGTTTGTTAATGGGGAGAAACCCTCCGTTGCAGCGGAGTTTATTCCAGACAAATAAAAAGTTTATTTACCCTACGACATTCAGCTAAGTGCCCCAAATGGGAGAAAATAAAGTCCTCTTCTATCGACAAAAATAGTAAGAAAAGAATTGGTAGATTTTGGCTCCTAGATGAAAGTGTTTTAGCTTCAGCGACCCTAAAGTTGAAGCCGCATGAATATAGAAAGTAGAAAGCTACATCGATTGGCTGCCTACTGTTAGGGACTTTTTAAAAATAAAGTTGAAACTTTGTTTGGGCCTGTCTTCGGTCTCATTAGCAACCAGGTCAATGAGAGGCATGAGCTTCTCAAAGTGCTGAGACGTAAGTGTCGGCAACCTTCCTTCAAGAAGGGCACCAAGAACAGAAAAATTGATCCGAAATGAGACATAAAATTGTTAAAATTATCGAGGGCCCCTAGGTTTATTTTTTAATATGTACCATGAGTTTCATATGGAGTTTAATTCCCTTAGGATTTCGACGAAGGGTTGCCTGAGGTTTCATGTCGAAAATGCAAAACAAGACTTTAGTCCAAAAATTTATAGTGATGATAGCTGTCAAGTCTTCGAGGATATATAGATGGGCTATGTATGATGGAACAATTTCTGAAGGCTACCAATATTGGTGAACCAGACAGCACAATTGATACTAAGCAGTGTTTACTCAATAACAGAATGCAAACTTGAAAAAACGGGTAAAGGACAATAATGTAGGTGAGAAAACAAAACTGTGACTAAATTTGTCAACTGTCAAGGTCAAGGCGCGCAGCTCAAATTCAAAGATAAGTGAAGCTCTGCATTTATCTGGATATTCTTAAGTAATTAATGCCTGTTTTTTACTTGAGTCCCTTTTAAAAGTCGCCTTTCAATATAAGGTAAAATTTTTTCCCAGTTTTGTTTGACAGTCTGGCAAAATAGTCGTATTTTGTAAAAAAATCCATTGTAGTGAATCCTTTCCCTACTACCGATCTCTAGTTTTTGTAGTTAAATAACAGTAATACTTGCTATTCAGTGCGCTCTTCCGTACGTTGGAAACCTTTGGATCCTTCTTCTGTAAAGAAAAACTTTTTTTTGTCTGTAATGCCCCGCAGAGCACGTGCTAAAAGGCGAAAGCTTGCGGCCTCCCCACCGTCTCTGGGTGCTAAAATCGTGATTGAAGACATAGCAGGTGCCAGCGTATGTTCTTCGCCGTCCGCAGATCTCATTAACTCGCAAATCCCTTTAGTACATGTAGAACCTCTCGACCCTTCAGTCGTCCAAAAATACGACTCTGCTAGTCGTAGCAGGCCATCAGCCGGCGAAATAATCGATCAGCTGATTTATGGCGACATAAACAGCACTCTTGAAAAAGTGCTTGAACAAACTTTTAATTTTATTGGGGTAATAAGTTCGGAAACTGAGGAACGAATTAATCGCAAGCATAATTTCGTACTGCGAAACATTCCGAGCCACTTATCTGCTATGGAGGGAGCGCATTTGTTCCTACAAAGTTGTGGCTTGAGTTTCAGTGTCGCACAAGCTAGCGACTTCGCTCGCTTAGCCGTAATGCCCCGATACTAGATACCCTATTCTTCATGAGAGAAGTCGATTTTATCTTGTCGAGTAGGAAGATAACTAGAGACATCTGTCGTAAATGGCGCTGCTCCGTTTCGCCAGACTCACACCCCTGCAGCGAAGACTGAATAAACTAAAATCGGCAAAAACCAACACCAAGATAATGACACCTACTGTCAGTCTGAATATGTCCTCTACACCACCACCTGCGGCATCTGCACGTCACGGCATAGTCAATTCCGTAGAGAGTTCGACTACTTTTAATGTTGAGCTCTTTAAACACACCACCACGCCTGGTATAAACACGCCTCTATCGACTCCCCCAGCAACCCCTAGTAAGCCTAAGCATGTGTCTAAGTCAAAGGCAAATCCATTTGCTGCCTCAGCCACTCGGACACCCGATAAATCCAGCACCATTATAAAATGTTTTCCTCCACAATCGGCGAACAGTGCCTCAAATACCCCGACTCAAAACGTACCGTGTTCCCAACTGCCCCCCAGCCCTCATATCGAGGCAGTTAGGCCGAATATGCCATTTTCCCACCGTTTAATAGACCTCTTGTTCCAATGGAAACAATGCGTCCCCCACCCCCTAACCTGTTTCCATCACGGCCGTTTTATCAATGTATTCCTCATGCTAATGTCCATACTGGACCAGTTAAATCATCCGATCTTCAGTTTCGTTCCGGCGGGAATGTGTTGCAGTATCTGCCCCGCGGATTTCCAGCTAAAAATAAGTTAGCAAACAATAGTTACCAGTTTACCTACCCGTCATTCCCTCCCCCAAGTCCTACCCCTTTTTATCAACGTCAGAATTTTTCGATGCCACAAAATGTTTTGCAAAACGGGATGGTTGCATCCGGACCGCTTGCTCCGTGGGCAGCCCAGAACTGGACGATGTAACACACCTCCCTCAAAAAATAACAGCCTTTCCCTTCAAACTTTTTGTTTTAAATGCCACATCCTTGCTTAATAAGATGCCTTTGCTTGAGACTCAGGTGATCGTCCATTGTCCTGGTATTGTTTAATTAACTAAGACGTGGGCATCAGCCTCAGTAGCTGACTCCGAACTCTCGGTTCTAGGCTATGATTGCATTCGAAATGATCGCCAAGATAGCCGTGGTGGGGGCAGCTGTGTCTGCGTTAAGCAAACACTTACATATTTGCCGTTGGACCTCCTGCACTTTTCAGCAGTAGAAGGCAGCT
Organism: Spirometra erinaceieuropaei; assembly: GCA_902702965.1. Taxonomy (NCBI): domain Eukaryota; kingdom Metazoa; phylum Platyhelminthes; class Cestoda; order Diphyllobothriidea; family Diphyllobothriidae; genus Spirometra; species Spirometra erinaceieuropaei. The sequence continues at coordinate 85,256 of CACRXP010000960.1, read as the reverse complement.
GCTGGCTCCAGGTTGTACTAAAATATAAGTTCTCCTTACTCGTTGGCTGCGTCTATCGTCCTCCCAACGCCAACGACAATTTTGATCGTTTACTCTCACAGGCATTTCATGCTGCGACCGACTTAAGCTTTAAGTATCAACTGGTTGCGGGTGACTTTAATCTCCCTGAAGTCCGCTGGTCTCCGTCTTCAGGCCCCAGAAGGTTCGATGACTTTCTTGAGGCTGTGGATGTTGGGATGTGGAATCAGGTTGTCGATTTTCCCAACCGAGGCTCAAGCATACTTGACCTAATTCTCTGTAGAGGCTGCTTGCCATCGTCACTGTCATCCCTAGGCCCACTCGGGGGCTCAGACCATGACATAGTTGTTTCAACGTTGGAATTCGAGGCTGACAAAACTTCGTCCCCAAAGTATAAATTTTTCCGCAATTTCCGATCAACTCGCTCAACCGAATTATTAACACACCTTAATTCCTACGACTGGACTGATTTCTTCCTTAGTTCGGATGTAAATGTTTGCACTGCAAAACTGTACGAAATTTTGGATCCGCTTATTTCTCGTATTGTCCCCCGTAAGAAAATTATTAATGTTGGGGATGAGATATTCCTACCCTTACCCTTTCGTCGCAGATTGCGCAGGCTTTAACGTCGTTTCCATCTGCAGAACGATGTTTCTGTCCTGCCCTTGATTTGTGATATTTTTGATCGCGCTAAGAGATTGTCTGAAGAAAAACAGCTAGCCGAAGAGGTCCACTTTACCGAAAACCAATCGTCAAATGTCTCTAGACTTTTCTCTAGAAAAATGCGAACTCAGAGAAAAACGCAGTATCCCATCCTTCGAGACGATCTCGGAAATCCCAGAGTTGATGCCCAGTTAACCGCGGATAGCTTCAATGATTTCCTGTCCAAAACGTTCATTGAAAACTCGACCACTCCGCTTCCGACCATCCAGTCACTGACCGGGTCAGTTCTAGAAACTATAACTTTCACTCTGTGGGATGTGACTGTTGCGATTCGGCGTTTTCGTCAATCTTATAGTCCAGGCCCTGATGGTGTCCCCGTAAGCATTTTAAAAGCCGATGCCAATACGATCTTCCCATCCCTTCTATGCAAGATATTTAATCTTGCACTTGAGAGTGAAACTTATCCTACCTTGTGGAAGGAATCACACATTCTGCCCATTCCGAAGCACGGAAAATCTACGTCATTTGATGACTTTCGGCCAATAAACACCCTCCCCGCAGTTTCGAAGATCTTAGAGACATTGATCAAGGATAAGATGATGTGTCACTTAACAGCGAATAACTTACTGAGTGTTGCTCAGCATGGATTCCTCAAAGCTCGATCTTGTGACACCTGTCAACTCTCTTTCTTTGACTATGTTCTCCAATCTAGGGACAATGGTTTTGCACTTTGCACTGTATCTTTCGATTTCAATAAGGCTTTTGACCGTGTTGACCATGCTCTTCTCCTCTTGAAATTGTCCTCTTTCGGAATAGGTGGCAAAATTTTGAATTTTATATCCTCTTATTTGGGCACTCGCACACAACAAGTTAAGATTTCCAATACCATCTCCAACCGCACACGTGTGAGGAGTGGAGTCATTCAGGGTACTGTACTCGGCCCGTTTTTATTTTGCCTTTTCGTTAAAGATGTACCCGATTTATTTCAGAATGGTAAGCCTTTCATGTATGCCGAGGATCTTAAAGTTGCATATCGATATAAGCCGGCAGATCATGACATCGTGCTTGAGCTCCTAATGAGCGACCTACATGCTTTCGCCCAGTGGTGCCGCACATGGCGCCTTTCTCTTTCTTGGCATAAGTGCTCAGTCATGGTGGTTGGCGACGGCCGCCAACCTCAAATAAGCATTTAAGGTAACGCCATAAATGTGCCTGGGGTTATAAAGGACTTGGGCGTATCATACTCCAAGAGTTTCAATCTCTCGGAGCACTGTGCCTTGACAGTCTCCAAAGCACGTAGAACGACCGGGTTTATCCTCCGAAATTTTAAAACTAGGGACATTAGAATGCGCCTTTACAACATGTACGTTAGACCTGGTCTGGAATACTGTTCGTTTTCATTTAGCCTCATGCGTGCTACTGAGCGGAAGAAAATAGAATCCGTTCAACACTTTTTTACCAAGAGAATTTTAACCCCGGAACACCGACATTTGTCTTACCAAGAACGTTGCCGGCTTACAGGCCTCGATCCTTTATGGTTCCGTAGATTACAAAAGGGACTATTTTTGCTATTTAAACTCTTATATAGTTACACATTTAACCCACTCACCTCTTTAAGGCATCATATCCACCCACGACGTAACAGTCACCGTGAGGTCTTTTTATTTCTGCCTCTGGCATGTACTGGTAAATATCGTCGGTTCTATTCTGTAAATGCAATTGCTATTTGGAATAAACTACACATGAGTGTGAAAACTCTGCAAAATTATCCTTTATTTAAGAGAACTATTACTCGATTTTTGCATTCAGAAAAGCTCCCACAAATTTTGGGTGCTGAATCTACTGATCGACTGTACCGTAGCGATGGCGTTTGTGGTCTCTGAACACTATGGCCGGTCTCACCAGCTGTTCCTCAACGCCTCTACTTTGGCTATCCCCAGATTCATGAAAGGAATTTGACGTCCGATAATCTCCGATACCGTGCAACCTCCCCCCTTCTTGACGGTCGATATTCTACCACCGCCGGCAGTTTTTTCTCCTGAGCCCTCCAAACCATAAAAACCACCATAAGCTATATTTTTATCCCTTTAGCTCAGGAGTTTTTTTCACTGCTGGTCGGATTTATGTTGAATCGCTTCCCTTGTCAATGCCTGTAAACTGGCATTAAATAAAAAATTTATTTATTTACAATGAGGCTATGTAGGACAAAATAGAGAAGAGTATAGTTGTCTTTCTAGTCAATAAATCGACTATTATTGAACTATGTTAAAAAAATTATCAAATATTACGTTAATTACAAAATTCTACAAATGGTTAAAATGATAAGGACAATTATAATCAAATGGAACGAAATACAAACAATTATATACGTAAAGTCTGAACGGACAAAGGCGGAAATTGATGTCTCACGGGGTTCTGTTTTGAGGCCCATTACTCTTCCTAATTTATGTTAATGACTCCATCAGCGAACTGGATTGCAAAGCCCTCATGTTCTCGGATGAGATAAAAGTATGGGGTAAAGTCAAGTGCGATGATGACGCAAGGAAGTTGCAATAGAGCATCGATAAACCAAGTACTTGATCTAACAGATGTCTTTTGAAGTCTAACGTGTCCAATTGTGTGGTCTTGCACTTAACGCCGACCGAAATGCCTCTCCCAAAAATAAGTACTTTATTAAGGGGACGGCAGTAGAAACTGTAAAAAGACACAGAGTTGTGGGTGTATGGACGACCACACATACATTGACATCAAACCACTGTAGAAAATTGGTCCAGAAGGCAACCAGTACTTTACACGGAATCAGACGTGCATTGTAAATATTCCCTCCCAAATTCTTCAAAAGACTTTTGGCGTCTTTGTGAGATCCCATCTGGAGTATGAAATGCGAGCAACTTCACTGTGGATGAGGAAGGATATTGACTTACTCGAACAAGTGCAAAGCAGAGCAACGTAGATGGTCGATAGTTTAAAGCCGACGACAAAAACGGTCAGTGGAGACGGTTAACCTTTTAAAATATATTGTTATTCAAACTTTTACAAGAAAAACCTTAATATATATGAGAGTAAAACTCAATAGGTTTGGGGCTATTTTGGGCGAATGTCAATGACACTATATTATCTCTTCACTATAAATCGATAAAACACGACGAAAAGGAAGATGACTTAGTACGAAAAATAGGAAATTTTGTCAGACCTACACTGGAAAACTATGCAAGAGATTAAGAAATGGAATTCAGAAATATAAATTTGACTAATCTTTTCAAAAATCCTTCTCCAGAAATTTATGTTGCGATTCGGTAATCCTTCCGCAAAATAGGAAAGCGTTAGTATGACTGAGCACAACGGAAGTATTCTGCGCTCCAACTGGGACTATTTCGACTTTGTTACCACTTCGCAGTTACCGTCTTTGACATTGATACTGGAACCGTACGTACAGAATTGCTTTGTGCATTTCTGAATATTTTTTCACGCGTCGAAATTCGCTAGGAAACTGGATTAAGTGCAATTTGTTTATCAGCAGGTTTCAACTGGCTGCGCAAGCGAATCGCAGCTATACACCCTAGAAAACCAATTTCTCAATATCCTTCAAGGTCTGTAGTTATTCTAATCCCACGAGATCTGCAAAGGGTGAAGTCGCTCCTGGTTAAATTCCATAAAATTGATCAGATTTTAAGTAGTTTTTCGCTTACTAAGTTTCGAATTCGCACTGCAATCAGTCATATACAATCCGACGTATTCGTTATAGCATCGAGAGCTGAATTATACCTATTATATCACGTCAGATTTTATGGAGTCTCACCAATCTAACTGTAATAGTACGGCCAGCGACGGCACCTCGTTGGAAGATAAGTCTGGTGAGATGTACTTCGCATCCAGAACCTGTGTTCGCTTTAAGAGAGAGAGAGAGAGAGGACTGCTTTATTTTGAAAATAACTTTCAAAACTTTCAGCAAAAACGGTTCTCCAGTACACAGTGATTACCATAGAGATTGACAGGTTTTGGACAGGAGGACATGATTATATATGGAGAAAAAAGGACTTTAAGGTGCAAGATCGTGTTGAGTTTTTGTTTTTCAACATCTTTGCAGGTGAGATACCGGGCTAGAAATGGCAGTATGGAATTCCGATAGGCCGAAGTGCGGCAAGGGATGTGGCGGAAGCATCGACGCATGGGGCGTAAGGATTTCGCAGCCATTAACTCATTATGAAGGGGATGGACGGTGTCATTCAGAATTCGGTCAGCGAATTGCTCCACCGAGTTGAAGTGTCGCTGCACGATGATATCAACTAAAATATGATAGGAAACACCAGCAGCAGAGGCGAGCATTCGAATGACACGTTTAAAAATAATTAGATCTTTTTTAAGTAAGGCTGGAAAAATAACTGGAGAGCAACAAAGAATGAGTGGAAGAATACAGCCATCTATGAATCGCCAGATTAAGGGCTGGGGTGTGTGATATGAACGTAGACGACGAATGTAATAAACAAGTTTTTGAATTTTTGTTAAAAGGGTTTCCATATGAAGAGAGAAAGAGAGATTTGAGGATAAAGTAACACCTAGGTACCGGAAAGAAGATACCTCATTGGGAAGAATATCCAAAGGTTCAGGAAAGGGAGAGGGTCGCAATCGAAACACACACTGCACTGATTTCTGATTGTTGAGTAGGAGTCCATTATTCGAAGACCATGCGGAGACGTGATCTAAGCCATCCTTTAAAGACTGTAGGTGAGTCAGGTTTTTGAGTGGGTGGCCTACGACCATGTCATCGGCATACTTAACATACAGACAGTCGTTTGGCGATCTCAAATCATCAGTATGTAGGGAGAAAAGATGAGGGGATAAGATGGAACTTTGTAGAACTCCACAATCATTTGGAAGAATAGCAGATTTTCTCTTTCCCGACTGGACAAACTGAGTGCGGGAGGAAAAATAATCTCTAAGCCAAGTGACAACCCAGCTCGGAGTGTCGCACGCAGCTGCTTTGGTCAGGAGGAGTTGGCGCGGGATAGTGTTGAAGGCGGATGAGTAGTCGAGAAAAGCACATGCATATGCACGGCATCCCTTGTCTAAGTCTCTCAAAGCTGAATGAACAACTAAAGCAACAGCATCCAAGGTGCTACGCTTTGCCTTGTATGCAAATTGTAGAGGATCAGAAAAATTGACAGAGGAGTACTTAAGGGAATCTAATGCAACTCGTTCAGTAAGTTTCAGGAGTGCTGAAGAGCAGGCAATAGGACGGAAAGATTTAGGAGCAAAAGTTAAAGATTTTTTAGGGATTGGAGTAATTCTTACTGTACGCCAGGCGTCAGGAATCTTGGACTCTATGAAGGATAGATTAATAAGGTGGGTCAAGACGGGAGCTATCTGCAAACAGCAAGACTTAAGGAGAAAAGGAGAGACACCGTCCGGCCCAGCCGCCGTTGACCCGCGAATCTTCTTGAGATGGTGTTCCACTGTTGTCACAGTCACAGGAGTAAAGTCACATGGTGGTAGGTAAATTTCGTTTGGGCGAAAATGGGAGTCGTTAGAAGTACAGATAAAATTCCGATTTAAAGAGTTTAAATCTACGTCAATGGGTTCAAGTATATTACGTTGACCAGTGAGACGCTTGAGATTCCTCCACAGTTCAGCAGAACGAAAAGGAGAGGAGGGGGTGGATGAAGTAGAAAAAAGTTGACTAACGAATAAACCGTTAAGTCTGGCAATTTCGTTCTTTATTAAAACATTGATATCCTTCACCTTGTCACGTTGACCTAGTTTGTAGAAGGTTTCTTTGCGACGTCTCAAGTGTTTGAGGTATGGTGAGGAGATTCTGTCAGGCCTGACCATAACAGTTTCACGGGGACAACAAATATCAAAAATGTGATTCAAAAATAGCGTAAGATAATTAGAGCATAATTCAGCGTTTGGTAGTGCTAGAAAAGTGGGGATGGTACTAGTTATTGAACTCTGCAGTAAGTGGATCTTATCTACGGATGTGTCTCGAACAGTAATTTTCCTCTCGGGTTTTGTAAGCAGTTGACGCTTAGAGGTGGAATAGACTTTTGGAAGTCCTAGTAGCACTGAGTGATCAGACCCGGAGAGTGGAGCTCTATTTTTTATACAAAAAGCTTTGGGTAATTGGTCAAGATGTGATCAAGAGGGGCATCAGCCCGTGTATTGAATGAAACAAGGTCATCAAAACCCAGAAGGGTAATGGGCCGAAAACTCACACGGTTAAAATCACCGCACAAAAGAATAAGATGGTCTGAGGATAATGAAGCAAGTTTTTGTGTGAGGAAGTCAAAAAAACGGCCCAGAGAGCCTTCATTTATGGAAGGGGGGATGTAAATACTGACAAATATAATACCCTTAAAGCTATTTAACAAATGGGGCTTACAGATAACAGCAATTACATCAATTAAATCACCAGAATATGAAAACAGGGGCTTACAATTTATACACCAGTCTTGATTGACAAAAATGGCCACTCCTCCACCTCTACTGCCTGTTGGAGATGCTCTATCATTTCGAAAACAACAAAATGTCGAAGGAGTGATTAGTTCCGAGTCAATATGGCTATTCAGCCACGTCTCCTGAAGGCAAATTACTCCTGTTTTGCCATGTTCTTTGGTTGACAGAAGTAATTCCAAGTCATGGGCTTTGTTAAATATCGATCGACAGTTAGTCGAAAGAAAACCCGGGATTGACAACTTGTTTTTAGGCTGGCGTTTGAGCGCAACTTGCCATCCACAGCAATGTTGCTTTCGAAAAATTGGCCTTTGCTGATACGAGCGTGGGAAGGCCAGCGAGGAAGGACGAGAAACAGGACAAGTTGTCAGAGTGTAATTGCTGCTTCCAGCCAACGACCAGCAAAGCGTGCAAAAAGCGAAATTACCGCAAAAAGTGTGAGGTACGAAGACGAGCCTTTTCTTGGGTGTGCAACGCAGAGTAATGAACATGGTCAATGGTCTAAGCATCTGCCTTGTCAAGGTAAGCTGAATGTGCTTGGCTCTATTCTCTCTGCCTTATAGGCAAATAAACTGCAGTCTACTCTGGACATTCCGGATTGTCCGCTTTCAGGGTTGCTCATTAAGAACGAAAATTGCTCATACCAACCAATTAAGCGATCATCTTTACAAAGTCAGGTGTGAACGCACGCGCCTAGACCGTAGGAATTTTTTACTCATCGAGCGGGTTGTCTGACCGTGGAACTCGCTACCAAATGCGATGGTGACGGTCGACGCAATCTGCACGTTTAAAGGAAAACTTCCTCGCTTGATTTTCTACAGAAACCGGCTTTTACAACATGACTACTCTGAGCCAGTTCTGTAAAACCCTGTCATATACAATGTCACCGCACTAACTTGCAGTGAAATGATGCACTTCGTTTTCATTAAGATTTTACTGTGACCCGATCACATTGTAAATTCGTGCAATTTTATTTTGACTTCGAATCTGCGAAAGTATTGTACATAAATAGGGTCCTCAAGAGCTCTGCCTCCAACCCTTCAAATGCATACATACCTACATAGAAAGGGAGGGTCTCATGGCGACTTAGCGTTGTGCGAGTTCTAGGGCGCCACAATAATCACGACCCAGTCCCGCTTTAGAGGAGAAGGGAATAACATAATTATGAGTTGTATGTTCTGTACAGAAGCCTGATGGCTGTCATTGCCCACAACGCGGGGCCGGCTAAAGGTCCACGCACGCCCGTGCGCCAGGGTTGAAAAAGTGTGAGTAAATAAGCGGCACGTGGGAGTCAGCCGGTGTCAGCCTGGTCAATTGAATGCCTGGTAGTTAGGTATTTGGGTTTCTATGGTTGCCTATCATTGGGGCTACTGTGCTCCATGATCGGGCGCTTAGGATTGTGATCAAATGACTCCTGGGGAGACTTGAGTGCCAGAGACAGAACGCTTTATCTCATTTGATGTGCTGCAAACAATGTATTTCTTAAGAAAGTGACAACGAACGAGTACGGGAAAACGACAAACGTAAATCTCCATACAGACTCACAAAAACTCCCCCCTCCGCCTATTGTCACTTGTCGTAGAGTAAAGAATGCTCTTTACATAATCCATAAGGATTTGAGCAGAGGTGGGCTTTTGGGGCTTGTTGTCCGGGCAAATTCGCGTACGGCGCGACTAGACCGAGGAATAGAACTGATTGCGGCAGTAGGTCGGAGAGGACTGAGGAATATGCACATAATAAGTGGGAAAGTGAAAAGATGCGGCATGTGGACACAGACTACGCGTTCTCACAAGCCGTAATCGGTTGTCTGTATGTTTAGCTTACTTAAACAACAGTACAGAAAAGTTCAGACGTACAATAATATGCAAGGGAAAAATCGCAAATGGGTGTTGACCTACAGGGTAAAATGTTAAACATGTTAAATGACAAAATCAAGACTACGCAAGAAAAATTGTATCCTAAAAGAAGTGTCGACGACAGAGATCAGAGGTGTTACAATGATGATCGATCGACATATACGTTCTTAAATCGTAGGCCTTTAGTTTTGCTATAAACAGAATGCTAAACATGAATTTGCTCCAGCATATTCAGTCTGATCGCAAAAGTCGCATATGTCTTGCTCTATTCTCACATAAATAGCCCTAAATTCTTATAATGTTGTCCGCGACTTCCTAGTGTTTCAAGCGCTGCAACGACATCTCCCCCAGTTTTGTTAATACACGCCAAAATCTAAATGCACATTTAAGAATTGTCTTCACTCCATTTGAGGTTCGTAGCCTTAATGCTCACAATGGACTGCATACAAGATGAACGACAATAGTTTTAATTCGGTAGAGCAGTCATCCGTTTGTTGAGACTTAATCGCTTTCATTTTGTAGGATGTATCATGCTCATTGCAGGCGCTTGGGTGGTTTCGGTATGAATGTCTTATTATTGTGTGATGTCACTTAGGCCGGCGGCACATATAACACATGCAGTCGTAACAAATGATATCCTCTTCGCGGCCACCACTGCCAACACCTTAATCAAGACCAGAATAACCGATAGAAGTGACTACTCTGGTAACGCCTTTTTCTTTATCGTCGGGAATCCATTACAAGCGATTCGTATCTTGTTTATGAATTCTTCGGATATTGATGTCTGATTTTGTATCAAAGTCCTAGCACAGTCCTCCAGACTCGACCCTATAATTGATGTCAACACTTCAGTTGAGTTACATTGGTCTCAACAGAATAGTTTTACTTTGTTCACGTTGCCAATGCACAGTTGGTAGACCATATGGTCTACCATATAGAGATCTGCCCATCATGCACTACGGCGCACAAATATATTTTGTAATTGATCTACCTTGCTCCCATTCCATCGTTGGCGCAGCTTAATTGGCACATACACATCACTTTTTAACTACTGCGTAATTTTCGGATATCAACTTCGACCCTTTAACCTTTCCTGTCCATGGAAGTCGGCTCAGGCCAACATTTCAACCATCGTTTCCCGTCAGTCCGAATTTTAGCTAAGTAAATCAGTAAAGTTTTCATGACGACCTTCTGCGGCTTCAGTTTGGTGGAGAGATGAATTTCGAACGAAGTTCACACGAGGGCTGTGGCTTATTGGAAATTTATGTAGCTGAGAATTCTTTCATAATGGCTGTTGTCCACATTCGACGGTATAATTATCAGCTGCCAGGCATATGTACTTTGTCCGGGCGCTGCCCGTCTACACTGGTAGTTGTCACGGAGTGCTGCATTGACGGCGCTTGTGGGTAGCTTACACTCAGTCCAGCACTTTATTTGGTGGACGGGATTTCTATTTTGGTATGTTTATCAATACTGGCGACAATGGTATGCCGTTAAATTGCCACATCGGGTCTTTGTGTTTCCCACTTTCATTACCGCATTATATGGTGCCTTTCTATTCGCTTAACAAAAATGAATGAATTCCACGGGCGTCCGATAACGACGAATGCGACTATTTTGCCTTCGGATGCGTTCATTATGACCGATGTATCGATTCCTAAAAAGGGCGCTGTCGTAGAATTGGGTTCCTGACCGACTGCATAGTTGTTAGTTAGATAGGCGCTGGGAGGTACTAATTCGTACAATGGAGCATAGGCACTGCTTTTGAGTGCTCCCGTGCAGTATTCATCTTCTGAACGCACGAGTATGCCTGGCATTCGTACAGAACCTCTGTTTTGACGGAGGCGCTGCGTACTCACAGTTTGGTCTCTACTTTGGTCTTAGGTCATTGCGAGAGGTTTGGACGAAGATCGCACTCCACTGGTCGACCATATTGCAATTTCACCCATACGTTTCTAATAGGTAATACAGTTCGATACAAGGTAATAATAGTTATAAACTGACCCAAGAACTTTTCCGTCTAAGGTGATCTGACAGATTTTTTTTAGGTGAAGGGCTGGGTATGATCACGTTGGTATTTTAAAGACTGATTTTCAGACCAATGTTAGTCAACTTCGCATCTCTCTAGTGCATCGCATTCTATTACTTTAATAGGGCTCACTATCGCCACAACGTTATCAGCATAGCCCAGATTCCTAGTGCCCAAACCACTAACTACTGCAACCACAGAGTAGTTTGCCGCTGCATAGTGATGCACCATGCTAATTACATAATTTAATAATGTTACTGAGAGACCACAGACCTGACAGATGCTGGGAGTGACACACAAACGTCGATTCTTGTTCTGCAGTGCTACGTTAGAACCACTTGATATAGCTTTATTGGCAGGCCGTAATGTGTCATAATTGAGCCCACGGAGCCCTGAACATAAGATTAAATACAGAGGCAAAGTCATCTACGCACGCGAGGGTGGGTTGTCAGTAGCAGTAACTTTTTTTGCAGTCCCAGCGAAGTAATAAGGACTGACAAAAACTGCACAGATGCCTTCCCATTATAGTTGCTCCATGCAAGCGTTAACGGTTGTGGAGAACGATTACAACAGCAAGGGGGCTTGAGTCAGGCATTCATCGACCGCCGTTCTTAAAGGTCAGCGTGAAGACAGCGTAACCCAGGTCCGTGGACACAATCTATGCCTCAAGTTTGAATCAGTCTGCAAATGTTTCTACCCTGGCGAATGTTGTCCCTTCTGGTCATATAATATTCCTGAATCACATCTTAACAAACACTTGATATTAGATTTAACTGTTGTCAGCAGCCAAAGAATGTTCATTAAATCTACTTGTGTCAATAAATCTTTATATCTCCTCAGTGAACGTTCCTTTTTCAAATTCATCTCAAAGTCTCACGTGTGTGATACTCATAAATTTATCTGAGCTTCATTGTGCCTGTCATTTGCAATTGTCAAATATTTGTTGCGCACTACCACGTGCCTATCTTCATGCTCTCTAGAACAAATTCGAAGGGAAAATCAGATCATCCATATCCCGTTCACCAATTATAATAGATCAGTAGATGCCACTCCTCTGCCGCAACCGATGAGGATTACTCCGCCGTTCAGCCAGTACAGAGCGTGACTAAATGCCTGTGATTGGGGTGCAACCGACTGGCTATGGCGAGTATGCCCGAAATGAGTGACTTAACCTCCCCTCTCTTTCCCTGCAGTACACTTGGCACAATTGTCAGACTTCGTGCATGAAAGTGTCTCGAAGCTTAATGATGACGTTGTTCCTCTTCTAGAGACTGAAATCAGTCACCTCTCTGATGACCGCGTCCATAACCTCTTTGTTGACCCCCGGGGATGTCACATAATTGTCAGCATGCAATCAGGAACCAATTTCTACACAACCCGGAGTTCTCGGAAGCTCAAGCAAATATCGAAAGCTAAGGTATCTCTTCTAAGAAGTTGTCTCTGTTTGTTTTCCTCCACACACGAAGTTGACTTTTTATTCGTCACACGTCACTTGTCTTTTAATTTTGCACCATTTGTCCACGATTATCAGCGAATCTACGAAAAACGGGAGACTGCATTCGTTTTTATCGCGCAGTCCAAAGCGACTAAAATAAGTGTTTTTGAAAGATATCTTTTGCTAGCAGAACTCCTTTGCTCTGCGCATACACTGACAAATGTTATCAAAAAATTTTCCCATATTGACTTCTAAAAGTTCGACGTTTGGGGAACTAACCCTCCGTTTGTGATTCGCCCATCTTGCTTGTGGTCAAATTATTTATCATGTCAACGAGTTCTGAGCATTACTTAGGAAGTTCATAAAAAATAACCTTTGCGTCAGAAATATCTCAACCCGACGCGGAGGTTATGACTTTTTCTACACACTTCTGTTTTTCTTGCAATTTTGCCTCAGGCAGGGATTTTTCTTTGTCATCGTAGGTTGGGCTGAATAAACTCTTTTGAGGGCTTCGACTTTTTGCGCTCAACTTTCTATCTATTGTTTTGCAAGGACCTTTTGTTCAACGCGGTGCTTTGGAATCAGTACAATGAGAGTGAAACGACCACACAGGAAATTCTTATAGGAAGTAATGACGGTGTCATCTACGAGGCCATGTTATCATCATCATCGGAAGACCGCTTTTTGTCCTCGACTGTGGAGAGCCTTTGGAGAGAAGTAAGCTGAATTACAAAATTTTTCAAAGTCCTCTTGGCACTATAACACCTATTATGTACAATATACATAGGTGTGCCGAATATGTTCAGTTTTCGGAAGGTTACAGTCAGCATAGAACAATATTTGCTGGTAAAAGTAACAACTACCCAATCAAATGTATTTTTCTGTCGAGCAAGTTAGCTTTATATGCCATTAGTTCATTACTTTTTGATATTGGACTGTTGGAAATCGGTAAATTCACAATTCAAAACAAAATCTGGTGGATTACTGTATAGGTGATTTCGTTTTCTGTAACATTAACTTGCGTAGATTCGGCCACTATTATTCAAAACTGTCCAAAATCCCAACTTACAGGCCCCACGGCTCCTTCTTCGTCCTTGGGTTGTTAGAGGTGCTGCCTCAAAAGAAGCTGTTGAAGTGTTTAGGCCTTCAGTGAAACAAACCCTCAAATTCGAGTTTTCTCAGTTTACACCGTCAGTGTTGGCGGGTGCTGGCGGGTATTGTTACTATTAAAAGTGTGCCCTTTGCATGTTTGCCTCCCGCTTCTGCATTCCGTTTGCCGCCCGTTATTTGTTCCCTTTTAGCGGTTGTTTTACCTTTTTTCAAGAGGGCGCCGATGATGTGAAGCCTTTAACACTGACCTTGCAAAAACTTCACTTTATAGCTTGTCACAGTTCCGCGTCGCTGCTAAATTATTCTGCAAAACATTTCGGTCGAATGAAGGGGCGGCTAGGATTTTGTTGACTTCTTTCAGGTCGTGTCGCATTTCTTTACCTGTCGCGTTCGTTCCGACTGCCCCCAGTGTTCCCTTGGCATTTTTTAGTGAGATACCTGACCAGTCATAGTAGACGGCGAAGCTTTTTAGCTGGAGGACAACTTTTGTTGCTTTGGGTCGAAATCTGTGTCCAACGGGTAAGGTAAAAGCCAACACAGCTACCGGGCTCGCTTGAGAATCATTATATCCCATTGCAACTTTTAGAATCCGCGCGAATCCAGCCAGAAGATCCATATACGAGGGCTTCTGATCCAGTCAGAGATAATCCGTCTTCGCGTATTCGAGACATGCCGCACACGCCGGAAAGGTAATCATCACCTGGATGGGTTCATCCGTCGGTTCTCGCGTTGATTTCTCCGTTGTTCGCTAAGAAACTACTGTGTAATCTATTCAGAACGCTCGGTCATGTCCTGTGTCAGTCCGAAGGTGTCCCGCATGTAATCACTTCTGAACCTGTGCTTAGCTGGCAGCAGCGTTGAGGCGACCAGACGAAAACCTAGGTCAGCTTTCTCGGAACTGACCGCGATCGCGTCTGTGGGACCGGCGTGCCAACGTATTCAGTTTCTCCCGGGGACATCGTTACAATTGCCACAAGCGCACAATCGCCTCCGGTTAAATAAGCAATGGTGAATGTTTTCGCAAGTACAAGGTACTTAAATTGTTGACAACAAGACACTTTCCTCAACATGTCTTTCCCATGAGCTCGCGCACCGTTTTGTGCTGAGTCGCCTCGACCCCTCCCCTTGTTTGCTTTCAGTCGGCACTCACTTTTCATCATCGCATCTGTTTACTTTTTAGGACTTTTATGCGCTACAGACTTGGGTTACCCGTAGCCGAAATGTGTATCGTCATCCAGCTCACCGTTCTTGTCCGGTGGTCGCAGCTTTGGTATGAAGTCACAGAATTTTTGAGGGTTTTTGCACGGCTTGCAGCCACAGGTCATTGTGCTAGCATGGACGTTCTGTTGCTCGTACAGAGAGCTCTTTCTGAAAAAGGCAGGGTTAGCAGTCGTCACACCCAATGTACGAATAGTTGAATTATCAATAGTCCCCAGCCATCTGTTTCCATAGCAAAGTTTCCTTATGTCCCACTTTTATTGCACTACATTGTCTTGATAAGTCTGCCGAACTACTGAGACGATACACAAGGTGGCAAGGATCGGGTGAAGGTGCCTGTCTTATGGGAAAGGTGGTAATGGGGTTTTACGGGCGGGACCTGTGTATGCAGAGGGGAATGACAAAGAATAGAAAATTGGTAAATTCGTTTTTCGGGCGGAAAAATTTTAATGAATTCACATATAGCAATCGAAATTAAGCAGGACAATTAAATAAATAAATATTAAGTGTCCACAACGATCGCCTCCCAACTCTGAGCCGAGTTCATTGTAGATAATGCACAAGACTGTCTGCAACAGACGAACCATTCTTATAGGATTAAACACCAAACTGAAATAATCGTGCCAGACTAAAACCCACTTAAATAAGTATAGTAGGTATTCTTTGTATGCCACAGATGCTTGGGGTCCTTCACCCGACCCTTACCCACAAGGTAAGCAAACCTCATAACGCCAGCCTACCAGTGAATGCGGGTCACTGAAGGAAGTTCTACAGTCGTTAAAGTGGAAGTCAAAGTCACCCAGTTGACCAGTGAGGTTCTTCAGTCATAGCGGAAGCGATACAATGGCTTCTGTGGAGGTCTCGTGCCTCTGGATATCACATGTCAGCTGCTTTTAAATGCCCGGCTCGCAAAATATACCAATTCTGGCAACGATGATGGTCACTACGTCGGTGGCAGTGGCAGTGGCGGAAGCGGAAGCGTGACCAGCAGAAATTACCGTCGGTTTGAGTGGCCGAGTTCCCCATGACCATAAGTCTTTTAATATTACCGACAACGACAAGGGAGACTGGTAATATCGGTAATATCATTCTGCCTATATCATGCGCCGCTGTGCGGCTGCTGGTTGGGCTCGAGAGATAGAGTCCATAAGGCACAACGGAACGAGTGAGTTCCGTAAGAACGATCGGTGAGCGCTGCCTACCATCATAAGTCTTTTATTTCCTGTTCTTCAGTTGATCACCCTGGACAATAGTCTGACCAGTCTGGCTGCGGTGCGTTACCCACCAGGCTCGGCTTTGGTACCGGTGGGTGAGCCGCAAATGTGTGCCGTGCTGGCTACCACTGCAGGCCGGCTCTATCAGTTTAGCGGCTGCATCCAACCACCGGACAGTGTCTCAGCGCGCATGTACATCACTGCACAGTCGGCAGCTGCGGCCCTGCGCGAGGGCTACCTACCCGGGCTCTACGCACCCATATTTGAGGCCTATGAACGGAATTCTGCAGGTGACTTATTTCCGCAAAGTTTTCTTCCTCTCCTTTCGTTCGTTCTTTGTCACAGATAATCTACTCATCTTTGCTTATGAGCAATAAGGAAGGGTTGAAGAACTTTGCAAAAGCTGTAGTCTTTTGCTGAAGACTTGTCTTCTCCTTTCTGTATGATCCCCGATCAAATGGCTTTCAGAACCTCGCTTCAAGAACTTAGACCCGTTTCTTTCCCGGCTAAAAGCGGTCCATCTTATTTTAATCATTTTTCTCGCGTTAATGTTTTAGGGTCGAAGTGCATCGAGTTCCCAATGTCGTATGGATATAGCGATCTAAAGGTGTATCAACGTCTTGAAGACGAGGTCCCCAGTCGTTTTGCATGGATGACTGGTACGCTTTTTCAAATTCCAAGCTTGTCCTTTTTTCCTCAATCCAGGGGCCACTTAGGCGGTTCGTTTGTTTTTCCTGAAGTCGCATCTAAGTCGTCCTATCTGCTTGTGACCATCTGGATGCGTGATTTCCTTATTGTTTAATGTTTAGTACTTGCTTCGATATTTTTTTTCGCTCGGACGCGGGAATATGGACACCCCAGTACTACAGGTGACCACGCGCTAGATTCCAGGGTGTTCCTATCCCATGTCCTTCCCCTTACCCCTCTGGCCCTAGCCCTAACACTAACCCTTATAAGCATAGCCCACCTAACTGCAACTCCCTGGAATTTGGGGCAAGGCCACCCGTGTTACCGTGTCCAACCTTTTTTCTTGCATGGGACGGATAAGGGCTCTTCCTTGTGCCATTGGGTAGCTGTGTACTTCTGAAAATTTGTCTTCTTTACGCGTAGTAGGTCATTTTGATTGTGAAAGGACCTACAATTCGCCATGCGTTCCAGTCGAGTTTGAAGTACAGTAGGTGGGTTAACTCATGAAATGTCAGCAGAAATTCCCAAATGCGTTTCCGTTTCGAAAAGATTAGTTATGAAGGGTTGTAAAGCCAATCATCGCGCAGCATAATTCTATAATAATTCAGTTACCCCAGGACGCCGGCTTTTGAACAAAGTTCTTTTTGGCCGCATCCAAAAACCATACACCTTGTAAAAAAATGACTACTTAAGTAGCATGCATTTTTTCACTGATTTTCGATTCCTCTAAAGATGCAATTATATTTCATGGAAAACATGCATAAAAATATTCATTCTTTTGCTCGTTCGGTAGAAAGTTACGCCTTCTTCCAATTGTACACTCGAAGGAAGGGTATAATTCAGTTTTTAAAAAGTTTCTAATTTTGTGCTTTTTAATACCGTGAAATGGCCCTTCATAAAACGTCATTTCTCTGTATTTACCAATGTGGCTTGTAAAGTTAACCATGTGGCTCAAATTCACTGCTTAATTTTATGAACTCTATATGGTTCCCCTTTATTTCCGTAGAGAAATCTATGGTTTTCCGTAGGCGGAAATTATATGGCTTGTAGTTTGGGAACCCTGAATGCAAGTGTAACAACAGGCTGGGTTGAAAATTATTCGGGAATTGGAAAAGTTTTATAAAACCAAATTATACCCTTCCTTCGAGTGTACAATTGGAAGAAGGCGTGACTTTCTACCTAACGAGCAAAAGAATGAATATTTTTATGCATGTTTTCCATGAAATATAGGTGAGTCTTTAAGGGTATCGAAAATCAGTGAAAAAATGCATGCTACTTAAGTAGTCATTTTTTTACAAGGTGTATGGTTTTTGGATGCGGCCAAAAAGAACTTTGTTCGAAAGCCGGCATCCTGGGGTAACTGAACTATTATAGAATTGTGCTGCACGATGATTGGTTTGACAACCCTACTTAATTAATCTTTTCGAAACGGAAACCCATTTCGGAATTTCTGTTGACATTTCATGAGTTAGCCCACTTACTGTACTTGAAAACACTGTACTACATGCTTATCGATGTAGATATTCATTTGACTCATTTGTAAGCTACTCGGCGACCCCGGTGGGATTCGAACCCACGACAGCAAGTGCAAGGCTTGAGTACAGCCAGTGCTTTAACCACCTGAGCTACGAGGCCCCGACCGGGAGTCGGGAATTTAATCACACCTGGATCAAGTTACCAAGCTGCCTTCGCAGGTTTAAATCCCACCGAGGCCGCCAATTTTTTTCACAATTGGGTAAAATGAGTTATTCAGATCTACCAAAGCAGTAATTTATGTAACTATGTCAAAAGCAGGCCGCTTTCTAAAGGCGAAATACTCCTGCCATCGAATGTCAGCTTTCTAAAATATGTTTTTCTCCCCTCTCCCAATACCAAAGATTCGGACCTCTTCGGCGGGCATTTTATTTTTGCAGTTAACTGCTGTTTTCTGCCACTTACTTGTTTCTTAATGGTATTTGGGTCTTGGGACACCTGCAATTCATGTTGACCTTTGGGAAATTTTATGAACTGTTGGAAGGGCTTTCATCGATTGGGTTACTGAAGCCCGATCTAGAGCCCTGAAGGCAGGCGTACAGCAACTAGTAGTGCGGGCGGAAGGAGATTACCACCAAAAGCGAGGGAAACTAGGGGGGGGGCATTTCAGGCTTATCAGCCCTCATCAGCCAGCTTTGCCCAGACCCAGGTTTGCTGCACCTGAGCCTTGACCCCACGGCTCAACTAGTAAAGCACTGGATTTACTAACGGTCAGCTACCATAGAACGCCGGATCAAAGCTCAGGTGCCGCGAAAACCTGGGTGCACGCCCTCCACCATTGTTAATATACCCGATCGCAAATGACAGGACGAGCCGGTTGCACTTCCAGTCGGCAGGTCGCGTATTCAAGTCTCGATGGTTGCCAATCACGTGTCTGCAACACCCTGTTGATGACGGCTTATTAGCCAGGAATCGCCATTCCTGTCTCCTTTGATTTCCTCGGTAATGTCCATCTGCCCTACCCAACCCCAGATTTTGGGGGCACCTGAGGTCCGAACCCTCATTCTTGTCGTTATTAAGCGTTTTTTAGTCCAATGCCCTAACCATTGGGCTACGGGCACGGTGTCCTGTCGGTCAGAAACATCAGCCATGTTGGACGGACGTTCACTGGTCGGGTTATGTATGGTTTCCGAAGCGGTAGACTAAACCAAATCCATTGCAGTTGCCAATGAGTCCCAGTAGTTAACGCCAATTGTTCACTAGAGCAAAGAGCAATGCACAGTCACGGGGACTAAAACGGCCATCCCTGCCTACTTAATCACCGTCTAACAGCTATACCTTAACCCCTGGCCGGGATGGACGCAGGTTCGACCTTGTATTTTGTCAGGTGTTCTACGATCAGTGTACAAGAAATCACTCACAAGTCTCCGTGTCTGCTCCTACCCTGCTGTGGAGCACACGGTGGACGTCGTCGGTCACGACGATCGAACTGTCACCATTTCAGATGCTGGCGCACACTCTATGTTGTCATGCAAGAGCTTCACACGCATGTATTCAGGCCATGTTTTTGCATTGTGAATCCTCTCCCATCTTTTCCTACATGATTTTATTCATGCAGTCAACATTAAATGACGCCCTACTGCCCTTCAAAGTCGGTTCAGAATTTTGCCTTATAAATGCTGCTGCCTGCATTACTTGGGAAGGCGGATTACCCCCGTAGCCTACCTGCTGGCTTCCCAGTACGCCCATAGGTAGCAGATAGTGGAACGGCCTTCAGCGAGAATTGGATACGAAGATTACAGGCTCTTAGGTCGGACGAACAAACAGTCGCGGATCAGCAACTTCAATGCGGGGAGCTGTAGGGGGGGGGGTGAGCTTAAAGAATGTCGCAAAAACCGATGACGCAACTGTCAAATGATGATTGTGAAGCGCCATTGAGTAAGTTTGCTTGCCATCGTTGACTTGTGGTTAAGCTCTTGAGCCAGAGAGCCAGAGGTGACAACCTCAAACAAACAATTCAGACGACTGTCGGGAGCTCACTGACCCCTGGAGATCAGCTCCCGCCTCACCCATGTCGCTCATCTGGTAGATGGCGGTGTGGCGACAGCCCCCTCGTAACAGGCGAACCGTGCACTACTGACATGGGAACCAGTCAATGGCTCGATGACTTGCCTGTGAATGAAGGGCCACTTTACGTGCATCTCTATACGGAACACCAGTAGCCGCCAACCAGTGTGATAAAAAAAAACCATCTGGTCGCAACCTCAAGTGATATTTGAAAGCCTCGCCTGCCGTGATTTGCTGATTGTTGCCGGGAATCGGAATATCCGGAATGAACCCTGTGACTCTTCAAACGGTCATTTATTGCCCGCTTTGGCCTTGACTCTCGGTTTGACATTGGTGACAGAATGCTGGACTTTGTTGATCAGAACCGAGTACATGTCACAAACACGTGCTTCAAGCATCGCCACATGCTGACCTGGTATTTAAACGACGGCCATTCGGTTAGTCGGACCAACTGCAATCTATTTGGCTCACGGTCTCGCAACTGGCCTCACGATAGCAGATCGATGCTGACGCTTTCGGGCCACATCTCGTTTGCACACACCTGAAAGTTCACCTCCCACCCTTACCCAAATCGTCACCGGTAAGATGCCTTGATGTTCCAAATCTGCAGCAACTCATCACTGCCGACCCCCCGAGCACATAAATCCGGCCTCGTTTTACGACTCTAGCGGACGAAGAAGGCAGTTATCACTGGTCATCATTGAAGTCATCACTTTGTAGAGTAGCTAAGAAAATTGTTGGATTTGCCCAATGGCGCTGCAGTTACTGGATCAGTGGAAGGACCTTGCATTTGTCTGCCCGGACGGTTCGATCCAGGTTCCTCAATGATAACTCGGAAAATGACGACGAAATCTGCCAGGGATGACTGGCAGAAACATTAGGCTGAAATAACGACCTGTGTGGTTTTCAGGGCTCAAATGTTGGTGGCATTCGAAAACTACCAACTTGTCCGCCAAGTTAGCTCTAAACTCTCTGCACTGAGAGACTCTGGTCGTAGTGTGACTGGCGGCTTTATTGCCGAAGTCGATCGCCAGTGAGCACTTCGAGCACCTCAACCGCAATGACCAACCCCCTCCCGCTCCCCTCTGCAGGGTAGTTTTGTCCCTCTCCAGCTCATGTAGTGTCATGTCATGCTACCCCTTCTCTCTGAGGCAAAAGTTACCGAAGCAATATGGAGGCTGCACAACAACAAGGCGCCCTGAAAGGATGGTATCCCCGCTGAAATCTTTGAGCCTCCTGTCGACACTCTGGCACCCTGACTCCATGAGGTGATTGAGCAAGGGTGGGGCAATAAGGTCACTCCTGATAACTGGGACTAGGGCATCCTTGTGCCTGTTTTCAAGAAGGGAGGTAGGACAAAGTGTGAGAATTACTGCGGCATGGGCTTCATCGACGTTGCTGCAAGAGTCTTCGTTCTTGTCATTCTCAGGCCATTCCATGCCCTGCGTAAGTCTAGAACAACATCTAACCAGGCGGGGTTCCGAGGTGAGCGTGGATGCACAGACCAGGTATTCAGACCGGGGCGCATTCTTGAATTCTGTCATGGCTACCAGCAGTTGATAGCCGTCTGTCTTGTTTACTTCGCCACAGAGTACGACTCTGTCCATTATGGGTCCTTGTGGCGGATAGTGGAACTAGTTGATGGATCGGCGAAAATCATCATGATCAAAGCCTACTACCGTCCCAGTACCCTGAGTTCTACTCAATAGTGTAGCTCGTCAGGATATTGAAGGGTCTCTTTTATCGTCGGTATTCGATCTCCGTCGCCGAAGGAGAGAATGGGTCGCGCTCCCACTGTCCGCTGCCGCACATTTTCACACATGAAGACGCCCAATCCGCAACATCATTGAGGTCGGCCAGATCCGACCTGATCCCACCTGTACCAAGCCAAGATTCACCGTACACGGTTTCGATTAACGTTCTACTGTACCTCTTCGATTTGCCTAACATTTTTTAGAGTTCATCCCGATTTTAATGTCCGAGATCTTCACTGTCAACGAATATGTACATGGCAGCTTACAAATTATCTTAATCACCGTTTCAATTTTGAGGGGATCCAGAACGGCCTTATTTTCTGTTACCCAGAATTACATAATTCAATGAGTTTCCTTTGCTGACTACAATTCTATAGCTTCGGGCCTGTACTGTGGTCACCTCGAGTCCTCCCGTCTCCTCGACAACGGGTCGTCTACGGCCGGCACCGGTGAGGATCAACCCTTTCGAAGCGCCTCTCTAACCAGTCACACCAAGCTGATCGCCTACCCCACCGCAGCCGGCGAGCACCTCAGCCTGCCCCTGGGCATCGCCTTGACCGCCTTCCATGTAGTCGTTGCATACGCGGACCGGGTAAAGGTCATCAACACCCTGGACGATCGTCTCGTCTTTTCTGCCCGCACGCCGGACCAACTGGGCGGCGGACAGACCAACAGTATCTGTCAGGACCCGGTTACAGGTCGTGTCTGGGTGGTCGGCAACAAGGGCATCTGTCAGCTGGCTGTGGAGAATGAGGACGCACGGATTTGGCGTATTTACCTGGAGAGGGGGGAGTTCGACGAGGCACGCAAGTTCTGCAAGGTTAGCTGCAGCGGCAACCGCCAATGCTCAACTCTCCCTTTCTTTTTTAATTAGGAACAAAATTCCCGAAAAAAGAGGGAGTTTGAGGTGCGGTGATTTCTGACGGCCCTGCCGACCCACTGGACGCGTCGTCCTTGTGGTGACTGATACCCGCCTCATTGTTACAGTGAGGCGGCTGTGTGCTGACGCCGAGTCCTGGGGCTATCGTTTGCGTCAGATTACGTCTTTCCTCAGGGGCAGAGAGTGAACCAACACTAACAGCCGTTTGGCTAGTGGAGTTGGCGTGATGACTTTGCTTCTTCTAATCCGGCAAGGAAATCGGAGTCCGTTTTTTGCATGGCATAAAAATCAAATGGATTGGACGCCTTTCTTGCATATTGTTTGTTAAGAAAACCCCATAAGTAGGAACAGTGTGACGTTTTACGCTCTTCGTGTGGTTGGATCTTCTGTTAGGGTAGTGTATAATAACCCCCTCCCTTCTTCCCCCTCCCAAAAAAATTTAAATCAAGAAAACCAATCTTTTGCGATCTGCGGAAATAGGGTGGTTTCTTGGACCGGGCGAATAAAAACCCCCCAAAACTACATTAAATAAAAAATAGCAAAAAATACATCACCGCAGCATTGCTAAAATAAACAAAAACCCATAAAATAAAAACCGTGCTAGACGAAATACCGAAGGCAAGTAGACAAATGGTAGTACTCCAGCGACAAACAAAAAGTAAGCATAAGATGGCGAACATATCGCTAGTTCAATGCTATTTTAAAACTAACGATTAAACTAATGGGAAATCCAAACCGGAGAACAAAAAATGTCTGCAAGATGTGTAATTGCGCGGAATAATAGTGAATAAATATGATATGCGTCCATACAAAGTATGCACTTATAAGTTAATCTAGGTGAAAGTTCGACCGTCGTTACCAGCGATGTCCACCGTTTGCCCCAGAGCTTGGTGAGTGCAGGGGCGGCAACTTGTGTCAGAAACCGTTTATAATTGATAGTAGACCTATGCAGCATTTACTACACTCTCCTCCTCTACCCATCTCAGCCCAGCTACATTTAATAGAAAACATATGCAAAAATATTCTTTCTCTTGCTCATTTGGTAACAGATTACGTTCTCCTTAAATTTCATACTTGATGAAATAGTATCTTCTGGTTTTAGGAAACTTTCTCCACCCCCTAATAATTTTGAGCTAGATTTACCGTCCAGTCCGCATCCAGAGTTTTCAGTCTACTAGCTGTATATTTTCTCTGCAAAAAAAAAACATATTCCTTTAAGTTGTTAAAAGGAGACTACATAGGGCTCATAAAATTTTGCAATGGACGTAGACATGTTGCCCATCTTGTGAACAGCATGAATAAATGTGCTGATGCGATGGTGTGCGATTGGACACTTCACGGTCTTGATAAATCGCATAATTAGAGACTTTTTTAAAACCGAACGATCTTCTTTCCTTCAGAACAGATTTTGAGAAAGACGTAATTTGCTGCCAAATGAGTAAAAGAAAGAATATTTTTGTGTGTGTTTTCCATAGAAAAATAGTCGAATTCATGAGGAAATTGAAAATCGACGGGAAGAATCATGCCACTTAAGTAGTCATATTTGTGGAATGCTATTTACGCAGAATGTCGGGAAGAAACTCGTTCGGGAGCCGGCATCCTGATGCAACTGGAATACCGTTACAATAATTAATATGACAACTCCACTTAAGTGATCCTTCGAATTGAAGACTCGTTTCAGAATTTCAGTCAACATTTTATAAGATAGCATACTCACTGTATGTATTCTGGGTCACTTTACCGCAGAATGCAAATATGGGCTAATTTAACTCTGTCAACCACCGCGCCCAATCCCAGTGCCAGATGACAGATCGGATCGTATGCTGAACTGGTATACGGAAGGAGAAAGAGAGGGTGAGGTAGACTGGGCAATCCGTCCTCAAGGCATTTCACCGCGCTCTGAAACTATAGCAGTGCGTTAAAAGTCGTGGCTTGGGGGCTCCCAGCTAGCTGGATAACTCGGTTGTTGTGATCAGTGCTGTGCAAGTATGTGGGATGACTGTCTCGCAGACTAGGGGGAACCAGACTCAGCGGCTCCATAATGTGACACTCTCACGAAGATGGTGTCTGAGCCCCTTTTCTATGAAAACCTGGTACATTGCGCGTAAATTGCAATGATTGTGATTATGCTACACTCTTACCAGACCAACTTTTCCACGTTACATTTATGGTTCGTAATGCGTGGACAAGTAATAGTTCCCTCGCACTGGGGCACGACAAAACACCGCTACCGGAAACTCCCTCTAACTTTTCTACCCATCACAATTCTAGCTTCACTCACTGGATTCCTTTAGCATTGTGAACTGCTGTCAGAAAAATTTGTTTAAGAAGTGTTGACTTTGTCAAATCTAGTCTTGTTTACGATGCCTTTTGCTTGAGAATTATGTTAAAGGCACCAGTAACTCGCAAATTTCATTCTTCTTCTGCTCCACTATTGTTAAGGAAGTACTGACTTTGTTAAAGAAGTACTTGTTAATTTAAAGAAGTTAAAGAAGTAAATTTGTTAATGTTTAAACTTTTAAATTGTTAAAGTAGTACTGACTTTGTAAAATTTAGCCTTGTTTACGATGCCTTTTGCTTGAGAATTATGTTAAATGTACCAGTAACTCGCAACTTTCATTCTTCTTCTGTTCCACTAGAACGCTGAACATCTGGAAAGGGTCAATTGCAGAGAGGCCGAATATCTTTTTTCTCGCGGCGAGTAAGCCTTTGCTCCTGACCGTTATTATTTGTTGATCTTTGTATGCCCGCTGTACACACACACACGAGCTTTCGAACCAGTGTGTCGCAGCTGTATAGGCGAGCAAGCGCCTCTATCAAGGCCACTACGCGCAACATCCGGTGTCTAGGGGTTTTAGTCTTGTTTATCTTGCAGCTAGTTACTCCTAGTTGCCTAAATTCCGGAGTTCTCTACGTTCATCCTGACAGTTGTTAATCTCTGGGTTCTAAACTTGCCTGTTTAATTTGAAGCATTTTGTCCCCGGTACGAAGCTGAAGCAGGAAAGCAGGGCAGAATAAAATGCTACCAAAAAAATTCATGACGGCTCGTTAGCTGCGTCCTGTCGCTTCGTAACATAGACAACGAGTGAAAAGAATAAAACAGATTTGAATTTCGTGCAGAAAATCAATGCATAAACAAAAGAGTCATGTTTCTGCGCAATGCCGGCTAATTGATAAAATTGGTAACTCAAACACCAAGCTTTTCCCGATTCCGCGGGCAAAGGACGCTTTGCCAATGTACGCTACTTCAAATTGTGTTTATGAATTCACATGCACTTGCGGATGCAAGTAAATTCGGCGAACGCTAGGGCAGTTGACAGCCAGGTCTATTGAGCACCTGCCCAGATGGCTTCTAAAGCAAGAAAATAAAATCCCGCGATCCTCCATTACAAAACACCTTCTTAATAGTGGTCACTCCATTGACCCTAAGACTTCCTTCCGAGTACTTGCTCGGGCACGAACAACTCGGACATTTCGTTACCTGTAGGCGGCCTATATACGGCGGGGGAAACCAGATCTTTGTAAACAGTTAGAACATGTGGTTAGCCTAACCTTGCCATGATAACCCTTAGCTCCATGATTTTCACTTCCCCTTTCTTTGTGCTTGTTAACGCTCATACTGTGCTTCAGTTACCAGTTTTATCAATTAGCCGGCTTTACGCAGAACCTTGATCTTTTTGTTTCTGCATTGATTTTCTGCACGAATTCAAATCTGTTGTATTCTTCCTACTCGTTTTCTATGTCGCGAAGCAATAGGATGCAGCTGACGAGCCGTCGCGAATTTTTTGGTAGCATTAAATCCTGCCCTGCCTACCTGCTTCAGTTATCTGTTTAATGTTCAAAGCACGCTAAGTAACTCTTAGGCGGTATTCGCTCCGTAAGGACGTCCTTTACGTCCTGGCAGCCCTTCGGCGGACAAGAGCATCATCATTCTCATGACATTTGCACCCTATAGTCACCGTGGTGGGTTTCCTCGTTCCGAAGGTAGCCTGCAGCTTTTAGCCTTGGTCATCTTAGGGGATAATCAACAGATCGTCCCGTCTGGAGGTGCTCCTCTAATGCTTTTTTCCTAAGGTGCCAGAAATGGGAGATCTAGTCTCCCTACTTCGTCTTTTTCGGCACAACTTTCAAATCAACCTAGATGGTTTCGGTTGCTGGGACAGTATCCCTAGTCACCTGACCTTTCGGAGATGAGATCAGAGAGGGGGAGAGAGAGAGGGGGCATAGTATTGATGCACAGCAGATACAGCAGTCATAGGGTTGATTTGAAGCATAGCTGGGATAACTTTACGAATTTTTATCCCTAGACGCACTGTTTCCTACCCCACCTCAGCCACCCTTTGTAATTTCCTCTCCAGTTATGTTCGCTCTGCCCAATTGTTTGCGGAGACCTCGACGCCCTTTGAGGAGATCGCCCTGCGCTTTAGTCAAACTTCAGTGCTAGCTTCTCAGGCCGCCTCAAAGGCCCCGATCACAGAGGGCATCGCCCTGACTGAGGAGTACCTGGATGAGGATGCCGAGGCAGATGCCGTGGATAATCTTCCGGACAGCAGCGAGGAAACCGAGGAAGAGGCAGCCAACCTTATACCTGTGGGTATTAATTTACAGCTGATGACTCCCAGCACTCCATTGAAGGCCTTCCTGCGAGCCAGGCTGGAGAGACTGACCAAGTCGCCGCCGCCGCCGTCGACCGCCAGTGTGGGTCAGGCCTCCATAGTAGCCGTCTGGCTGATCGAACTACTGCTTGGTGAAACCGGCCTGCTGGAGGATCGCTGTTCAAAGGTAGACGCACCCGCCGTCCACCGCGAGGAGTTGTTAGATGTTCGAAAGGAGTTTCGCCAGCTTATCACCTCTGATATTGTGAAGGTAAGCATCCATCTTTTTCGGTCAGAAGGGGTATTTACTTGAGGACCGTTCAGTCTTTACTCATACTGAGGCAAATGACCTCGCGCTGCAAGTCTTTTGAGTTTACTTCAATCAACAGACTCCTCTCAGGCCTCTTCATCGTTTGTTCACCTAGGCGGTTGACAGAGGTAGCGCAGCGTTCAATACCATTTCAAACCGGCAATCCTTTTCCCTGGATTTCCTTTTCTAGCAGTTAATCAAACCGAAGGATCTAAAGCAGGTGATACATTTCCTCAAACATTAGCAGAAATTTCGAAATAGGCAGAATGGTATTACCGACAAAGACAAGGCAGACTGGAATGGCCATTTCTGGCTTATTAGTCGTCGTCAGCCAGCCATACCCGACCCCGAAGCGTGGAACACCTGGGACTCGATCTCGCGACCTGTCAGTTAGAAGTCCAACGCCTCTAGCCACTGAGCCACGGGCTCATTGTCCTGTCGATTGCAATCAGGAAAATACAATGGTAGAGGGGCGCTCACCGATCGTTTCTGCGGAACTCACTCGTCCCGTTGTGCCTTACGATCTCTCCCTCTCTGTCTCTCTCTATTAGAAGGAATTTCTTAGGTAGGGTTGTAATATCGCTTAGCTTTCAGTGTTATCCCAAGATATTCGAGTCACGCTAGAAGTCCGATGTTTGATTGCGCCTCTTTCTGACCATTTGCAAAAATCACACTCACTGTCAAATGGCTACTTAATTAGTATGCATTTGTTCCATTGATTTTTGATGTCCGGATAGATTGAAGCATATTTTACAGAAAGAATGCATAAAAGTATCCTTTCTTGTATTCATTTTTTAGTCAACTGCGTCTTCTTCGGAGTTTCTGATTATAGAAAAGGCGTCTTTCAGTTTCAAAAAGGCGCACAATTGTGAGATTTTTCGAAACCGTTAAATGCGTACTCCAATAATACCGCATCTAGCCGCTTTTTAATGTTCCTTAGGAAATATACATGGTGGTCTATATTCATTTCAAATTTTTATGAACACATATAGGGCATTTTCTTAGCAGCACCCAGGAATGTGCGATTTTTCTTAAACGGAGTTTATACAGCCTGAAGTTAAGAAAACCTAGCCGCAAGTGCATCGACGTGTGACGTTCATGTTATTCGCGAATGTAAAAAACTTCTCTTAAAGCCGGAAGATGCCGTTTCTTTGAGTAATATTTTCTGACAGAGTTCATATTTCAGAATTTTAGTCGACGTTTCATGGGCTGGGTCACCTAACGTAGCTAACGCGGCAGCTAATTTTCCTCCTCCTCGATTGCGCAGGCGGTTCGCTTTATTTTAGGAAAATGCGGGTGCCTCCGATTGAAAGCCTCGGCGGACGTGGACATAACTATATCTGCAGGCACGACATTCCAACCTCTAACCACTCTGTTGAATAAGAAAAACTTCCGAGTGTCCAGCCTGGCGCCAGTCACGCGTAGTTTGAGTGGATTACCTCGGAGGTTCGTCGTGGTTGCTAACTCAAAGAAGCCTCCAGGTGAAAGACAGCATTCCTAACCGCGCATGATAAGGAATCTTTGCATCAGGCCGTCTCTTAGCTGTCCGTAACTCGAAGGAAAGAAATCTAGTTTAGGTAACTTTGTTTTTTTTTAGGGCGCTGAGTCCTGCCCACTTACGAGTTTGGTTGCACGCCTTCAGTCTTTCTCGAGGATGATGGGGCCTTTAGCGGTCCAGGGTTCCCACGCTTGAATAGCGAATTCCAACTGTGGCTGCATAAACGTCCGCAAGGCTCTAGCGAAGCAGTCCCCATCAATGGTAGAGAAAGCCCGCTTGACAGGGTACAGGGCTGACATCGTGGACTTGGCCACCTTTGATCAGTGCAGCGGCGGTTTGAGGGAAGTTGTTATCCGTGCACCCAAGTCCTTGTGTACGTCTACTTCCTGTAGTGGTATCCCATTTTGGGCGGTAGACCCTGCCCGCCGTAGGATTACTTTGGTTTGCGGTTTGCGAGCGCGTCGTAGCATAAAATGCGTCAAGGTCACGCAATACTGACATTCACTCATCTATCCTGATTGGAGGACGATGTGCGGACGAAGCTGTTTTGTCCTTGAGCCCCTGCCTAGTGCCCACTCCAGCGGTTGCACATATTTTTGTCGTCGATCGACAGGTAAAAGGCCCGCAGCTCGAAATAGGACCCCTTGGTCACAGAGCATTGATTCAGGAGTTCCACCACTAAGCCACGCGCATCATCCTGATCTTCTGCTCTTGTATACAGACTGTTTATTCGTTTCACTAGGAGGCAGGAATTCGTCACTTACAATGTCCTACTGAGTTAAAATTCAGCCGTCACTTTTACCCGTCCACAGACCCGCTCAGACTTCTTTGTCAGCCGATACAGGCGTTTCATCCTTTATGTATGCTAATTTAGGCCGGCATCTACTAAATACTCCATACGTTCGTGAGGGGAATGAGTTCTTCTCATTGACCGCATATTTCAACAGTAACGAAATGTGTATTCCTCGCCTGCAGTCTATCGTATCGTCCAAAGACTTTTCTCCGCAATTAAAGCAAAAATGTAATTTGTCTCGCTCTTTCTCTGTCCACCAATTTCGTTGCAAATTCTTCCGCTGCCACGCACTACTTCCTGTGTCCTTTATTTTTTTTAGAATATCATGCCATCTCTGAAAAGTCTGATCTACCAACTCCTCACAAGCCACGGAAATCACGAAGACTTCGTGTTCTTCGCTAAGACGGTTGGAGGTTAGTGGCTCCACTCCCGTGTAACTCGCCCACTTTATTTTGCTTCTGACACGTACACCAACCCCCCCCCCCCCCCCCCCGACAGTTTGATCACCCCGACCTATGCTGTCCACCGCGTGCCCCACAGCAGGAGGGGCGCAAGAGCGCGATGACTTGTGCGCAAATTAGTTTACAATGATGGTAGATCAGAAGACGAAGATGCGTTCACTGGAACAAGAAATTTATTGGCCTGACGTTTCGGATTCTCACTCGAATCCATCATCAGAGACAGTCGCACATAAAGGTGATGGGGACACAAAAAGCGCAGTATTTATAGCACGTGGCTGCCCTGAGACCATATGCGCACTGTAATTAACAGCTCTCGCAATCACCGCTAAGGTCGTAGTTGATGCGGTGGTGTCTTGTCAGTCCGAGTCCGAGTCGTTAATTGCCGTGATTTCGTCATCCGTGCTGGATGCTGGTGTAGCGATTGCTCGGCAAATTGGCCCACTGTCACTGTGATAATTGCTCGCCAGCGCCCTCCCCTCGTGACTGATTCCCCTGCCCAGGGAATTCCTGCGAATGTCTCTGATGATGGATTTGAGTGGGAATCCGAAACGTCAGGCCACTAAATTTCTTGTTCCAGTGATCGCATCTTCGTCTTCTGAACTGCCACCTGGAACTCGCCTCTTCACTTCTATCTGTGATGGTAGTCTTTCGCTGAATCTACCGCACTCTTGCCTCCCCCAACCTCCTGAGCCCGATGGCAGGACAGAGTCAGGAGGGCCGGGAGCGGGGTTGAACGCAACACTTGACGAGGCTAACCAGCCCGTCTACGCGTGCCACACACGCCTGATTTGCGCACGACCAATCAGGTTTTCACGGAGAACGGGAGAGGTGGCTCGAGTCCGATCTGAGTGGGTGTGTCATGAAGGTATCATTAAGAAGGCACCATTTCAACCTGGCTCTTCGTCATGAGAAGAGAACTGAGTTTTCCCGTCAGTTGGCAGCCCTCCAAGCCAGCGCACAGTGGAAGTTTAAAAGCGCATCAGATTGTTTATGGTGAGGAATATACGCTGAGTGTCGTGGGAACCAAGTCCCCGGACTCGACCTCACTCTTTGTTTCCCTTCCGAGACACGCCAATCCACTGCCCGATCTGGTTATCCGTCTGATTACGGGGATTGGACACAAGCGACTGATAGAACAAAGCAGCCCGTCTGCACTTGCCACACAACCTTTACACACATACAAACGGCAGTTCGACCGTCCCAAGACCTCCACCGCTGTCCCAAGAAGTTAGTCGAGCGGTTATTTGCGCGCGAGTTCATTTATAGTAAAGCAGTCTTTGGATGCAGTTACCACACGACAGTCCTACCGTCGTTGTCGCAGCAAGGTGAGAGCAGGGGCGGTGACCTGTGCGTGAGTTAGTTTATAGTGATAGTAGACTTGCGCAGCATCTACCGCACTCCCACTCCCCACCTGGACCCGGTGTCAAGACAGACCGGAGGGGGAGGGCGCAATTGGCTGGCACGGCCGGAGCTTTTAACCAACAAAAAATGGATGGGACGGCAGGAGTCCCAGTGTGCGCGACGGCTGCCGGCAGTGGGGTCTGCCACCGCACCCCGAAACGTTGGCATTTGTTGTGGTGTGCCATCCGATAACGCCTGCCAGAATCCGATATGACGACCGTATTGGTCCAGCGCATCTACCACACACTGTCCTCACATGTCCACCTCACTCCGAAGTCAAGGCAGCAAAGACGATCGACGGGGACTCAAGCGCATTGGCTAACAAAGGTAAACAGCCCTGTCTACTTGTGTATCATACACGACCCGGCCCCTTCTTTTTATGTACCAGGCTACAGCCACGGCGACTCGGATCTCGTAGGTGGCAATGCCATAACTACCACGTTGAGAAAGAGCCATTGCAACTCGAACATCTGCCATGAGAGAGAACGAGCTATCCCGTCAGTTGGCGGCAGCCTTTTGTACCACGAACGACAGCGCGTCATTGTAGACTCGAGCTCGTCAGATGTATTTAGTGAGTAACGTGCTGATTTTCATGTGGATAGATTACCCAGTGTTGGCCTCTTTCTCTCTCCTCAACAGCCTGTCCGAGTTAGGCCGACTGATTATGGAAGTGATCACAATGACTGACAAAGCTTAGCACCCTGTTCCTGCATGCCGCGCACAACCTGGTCCATACTCTACATGTACCAGGCTAAGCCAAATGACATCTCACATAAGTTAGGCGTGCACCTTCGTGCATGTGCTATTTCACTCATCACACTGACACTAACAAAGCGCTGCCAGTGAGTGTCACGCATTTGCGTGTTGTGACGTCGGTTCATGTACAGCCGAATGGTGACATGCAGACATGCAGTGAGTGACCAATCTCACTGACCGAAATTCCGAGACGCGTTTTCAATTAGAGATAATTACTTAGATGGGGCTGTAATATGGATTATTGCACAGCATATTCACATGAAACTTCAGTCACGCCAGGATTTTGGCCTTTTAATGCAGCTTTCCTCGCCCTCCAGCACTCGGTAGAGGATGACTACCTAGTGTGCATTTTCCACACTGGTTTATAAATTGAAATATATTTTATAGAAAGCACGCATAAAAACACTATTTCTTTCTTTAAAAGAAGACGGAGGCACGATCACTGGGACAGTAGATTTATTTGCCTTAGCTTTCGAACTCGAACTGGAGTTCATCATCAGAGACTGCTTGAGTGCAGCAACTTGTGAACATTTATATCGCTGTCACTTGCGGGGAGGGAGTACGTCCGTGGCTAGGTAAGGTTTGTGCCGGCTCGCGCCAATATCTGCGTGTTGGCGAAGTCGAACTCATGACCTTCCTCCAGCGTGTGAGTGGCGACTTGAGATATTGGGTCGCCTCTTCGAACGGCCCGTTTGTGCTCATTTGGCAACAAGTCACGTCTTTTTCACATTTTGTACTTGAAAAAAGTTTAAAAAAAGTTTCTTATTGTGGGACTTTCTGAGACTGCGCAATACTCGTTCATACAGTATCGTGCCTGTTCGTTTATTAACCTATTCCGCATCTACTGCCAAATTTTATGAGCCCTACGTGGTATCTTCTTAAAGACCAAGGTGAACATATAATTTTCTTTACGCGTTAAGTGTACACCTTGTAGACCGAAATCTCTAAATGCTACTGCAACGGCTGATCTGACTCAGAATTATTCGGGAGTTGGAAAACTTTCGGAACCTAACTACACCCTTTCTTTGAGTGTAAAATGTGAAGAAGACCTGATTGGATACCTAATGAGTGAAAGAAAGCATATTTTTGTGCATGTTTTTTATGAAATATATTTGATTCCCAAGACCATTGAAAATCAATGTGAAAAGTCCACATTGTTTGAGCAGTCATTTTTTACCGGCTGCGGTTTGTGTAGGAGCTCGCAGAGAAGTACATTCAAAAGCCAACGCTCTGACGAGTCCGAACTATCACGAGACCATGCCAGGTGACAATATCACAACCCCACCTAAATAGTCCTTCCTAATCGAAAACGCATTTCGGAATTGCAGCCAGCATTTCATGAGATTGGTCACTAACTGTATTTGGAGTTGTACTGGCTCCCGGGCTGCGTTGTTCTACCGGAATATTTTCGTATATACCCGTGCGATGGCCGGATATTCCGGGACAGAATGTGCGGGCAAGACGAGAATGAGTGGTGTATGCTGGAGCTTCGGGGTACTCATTCGCCGATTTCAGTCAGATATATTCGCATGTGACCGGTGAGGTTAGTGCGTGGTACGAAAGTGAGGTCGCAGTGGCGCCAAATTAGAATTCAGTTCTAATTTCTGATGGAAATGACGGCGGTGCCGATGGTGACTGGAGTGTCCGTAATGGTGCTATTGGTGATGATATTTTGTTAGGTGGGTTGGACATAGCACTGGGTCTGGGGATGTCCAGCCTGTCAGACACATGCCCAGAGCGTCAGCTGCCAGTGTGGGCATGTTGGTGGATTCTAGGTGTTTACAACACTAATCCGTGGTATTCGGGATTTACGTGTCTCCCATCTTCGCTTTGACTGCTTTCTATGCGATTGACTCTGTAGATCGCGGCTTTACTTCCTACGACAGTGCGCCAAGTTTGACGATTCCGTGTGAACTCCACCCATTTCTTGGGATTGATTTGTAGGCGCCTTGAAAAGGTCCCCACGGTGTCATTATAATGGAGTTTTTTGGCAGCCGTATTTGTGGTCATCCGTGGAGACGTTGCCGTAGAAAAGTCCCTTGGGCAGGCCCTTGTCCTACATCCTCACAACGTAACCATCGCAGTTGTATCTGTCTCAGCACGGCGTGGAAACTGAGAATGCCGCTTTCTTCTAGAAGACTTCCGTGTTGAGGATCCG
>CACRXP010000960.1:28874-46459 GCA_902702965.1 Spirometra erinaceieuropaei | reverse complement strand
TATTCTGCGGAGGCGGCTGAAGTGAAAATGATTTAGCTCCCCAACTTGACTTTCTTTGACTGCCAACGTCTCTGCTGCCTGCGGTGGCCGTCTTACAAGAATTATCCGTTTCCTTCTTTATTTCAACACTGCCTTTTGCGTATTGTGAAAACGAAGGAATGATTCTCGTTTCAACTGTTCTTCCCCAACTCCGTTCGACTTGACAGCCTTACTCTCAAGTCCTTGCCTTCTCATAGATCGGCACGGAAATTTCACTCGTCGGGCGTTTTTTGCACAGGCTGCGTTGAAACACTTTGAACTCTTATCCCCGTCGCCACAGCGCTGGCTCCTACTTTCGGCCAGCCACCGATTATATCCTCTGACCTGCGTAGATCTTTTCATGCTATTTATCCGCCACTGTTCGTAAATTCGAAACAGGGTATCTCTGGATATTGCTCAAATCACTTGCCTGACGGTTTGGGAGGACAGGACCTCAGTTGCCTAGTCTGTTCGTACGTCTTGCCGCAAATTCGAAAAAATCACTCATACCGCTTGTGACTGACAGTTCCCTATAGGTGAGATGGTCACGATTTGAAACGAAGTGTTTCATGACCCAATGAAGCACCGCCACCGACTGGGTTCATCCTATACTTCCCTATCTTTTTCCTCTCTATTCTCATTTCAGGCGAATTTCGTTCATACCATGTTATGGTCCCCGTTTGCTCCCCAGTTGTTGTTCGTTAGTTAGCTATATTGTGACCGTTGTTTACATCGCCAAGGGCTTCTTGATTGCATCCCCTACGTTTGCCCTGTACTTCTGTTCAGTATTTATTAGTGTGTTCATGAAAGCCATTTCTGCCCGCAGACAACGCAGAACTTGTGGAGCACTACATGTCTCTCGGAATGTACACTGAGGCGCTTTTCACCCTATCAGCGCACCCCTCTTGCGCCAGCCTACACTATACGTACGCTGTTCAACTCTCCTCTTGTGATCCCAAGATGCTAGTGGACGCATGGATTCGCGCTGGCCAGCGACTGGACCCTTCAAGGTACCTCAGCCACCTGACTGTTGGAGCTGTTTGCTGAGCATCAGAACTGATTAAAAAAGGACATTTTTAAATCAGCCGTAGGTGACTTACCTGCCCCCTTACGTCTCTCTTAAGTTCACAGTTAAAAGTCCATTCTAGGCTCCGTACAGGGTATTGCTCTGGCGCAGTCCTGCAACCTCGCTGTGATGCGTCAGAGGCCCCCCTAGGAATTACGGGGAACCAGTTCTGCAACAAGCAGGCTACCTAAAAGATGAGCTACAGTTAGTGACCTAGCTCATGAAATGTGTCGAAATTTACGAATGATTGCCAATCACTCGCAAACCGACACCACTTCATGAGCCCAATGTCTATGTTAATCAAGTACACGTTTAAAAGTATTAAAAACATAAAAATATTAAAGGTAGTGTTACGTTGTTTAGAAATGCCGATTTATTTTGAAGAGCGCAATATTCCAAAAATGTCAGAAATGACTCTTATTTAGTAATCTTCATACCAAAGACGTAGTAAATATGAAAGTAGAAATAAAATAGCGTGTAATAATAGTGTTTCAGTGAAGTTTACATTCAAATATTGTTTACTAATTAGTGTGGTATCATATATGACGGTTTGTCAGCTGCCTACATCCTGAGTGTAGATTCCAAAACAGTTTTCCAGGGATTCGTGTTATCCTTGACTCGTTTGAGTTAAATTAGATGGGGTTCAACAAGAGAAACTGGATTTTGCTTGATTTCACCGATGCGGACGTCGTAAGAACAAAAGTTTTCATAAGGTAACATGCCGTAAGACCGGTCGGTGCCTAATAAATTTAAATAGAACTGACAAGCTTGATCGTAAACATACCATTTTGTGTTTATTGGGAGAACTTTTCTTCCGTTAAATTAATTTACACTTTTCGTTCGTTTTGGATTACGTTAAGTTTCAGATCGGCCTCGAAATGTTGCTGAATACTTCATGATTTTCAGTGTTTTCACCCGATCGTCCATAAAGACAGACTCTGAATTACCTGTTTGTTGAGAACTTTAAAGTAAGATTATTCTTGAAGGCATTTACCGAATTAGTGAGTGTTTGGGCGCTCCTTTTCACGAAGATGGTCGTTTGGGTGACATGTGAAGACTCATTCAAACATCAAACTTCATTTTCGAGGAAAATATCTGTCCACAACGAAAGTCAGCAGCGAGTATGCCTTTGATCAGTAAGAAAGCTTTACTTAATAAGTTACCTCTTTAAGAAGTGTCTTATTACCGCACTCCGTTGACGGATCTCTGTGTACTTTGCATTTTTGCGCGGTGAGACCAAGTAAAATATGAGCTAAATGTGTCTGTCAGCTCGCCTCTCTCTCACTTTTCGCCTAACTCCTCAGGTTGTTGCCGACTATTCTGCTGCTCCCGAACGAGGAAGCCACCCGTTACTTGGAGTTCGCCGTTGACCAACTCCACTGCTCCAGTCAGGCTGTTCACCATCAGCTCATTATGCTGTATGCATCGGCGGCGGACTCTGCAGACTTGCCAAACAACGAAGTTCGCCTGCTGGACTACCTTGCGCGCTTCACTACGCCGAATCTCTGCGAGGTATTCAGTGATGTGGTGCGGAACGCAGGCCTGGATCTTTCGGATCCAGTAAAGGCGCTCACCGGTGATGGTGGTAGTAGCTCCACGGCCTTGAAAATTATTGAGCCTGGTAAGGGCATTCTTTTTTGTCAGCCTAATCTCACTTTGTCGCGGTCGGCTACGCCAGAGCCGGCGTCATGGGGTTTAGTGGATGGAGTTAATTACCTCATTATGGTTACGCACTAATGACGTTCACTGATTTGACCTTAATTTTATGATTTTCCGCTTTGCCACAGAGCTCCGATGTAAAACCTTCACAAATTACCAGTGTCGAGCAGATCGCTTCTTGACGAGTATTGCTGACAAGGGTATGGGAGACTTAGATGGCAAGTCGTAAATGGCTCCACAAACAAGTTTCGGGATCCGTCGCACTGGCTGACCCATTAAACGATCCTTGTTCTCACCCCGCTTTATAACCCTACCTTCAGCAGGGCTTGCACTTTGCCGAATCAGTCGCCTTGGGGCTCACTTAATAAACCTTATAAATAGTCACATAGCGACCGTTAGGTTTCGATTGCGATCGACAGGACAAAGGCCACTGACTCAGCGGTAGAGTTTTGGATTTAGTAACGCTCGATGGGCAAAGATCCGGAGTTCGAATCCAGGAACTCCGAAACTTGGGGCTGGGTATGGCTGTCTAATGGCCCCTGATATGCCAGAAACGACTACTCTAGTCTCCCTTGCATTTTTCGTGCCCCATTCAACATATATATATATATATATATATATACTCTTACTTTCAAAGATCGTCAGACTTGCCCTCTGGCCGTTTATCATAATCTCTTACTTCTCTCTCAGGAGTACCCTACGACCCTGGTTTTGCGCTAAGAACCAGTATGGAGAAGGGCTGTCTACGGTCAACGATTTTCCTCCTCAAGTCTCTCGGCCTCTATGAACGAGCTGTTGAAGAGGCTCTTGCTAAGGTAGACCAGACGGTTGGTCAGTTTTGGTTGACTTTTTGTCCAGCTTTGACATGAAAAACCGTGTAACTCTCTCCCTCCCTTGTCGTTGAAGTACGCGTGCCAGCATATTATTTCAAAGAGATTTTCGAAAACTTCTAGAGAGCAGATTTTCCTAATTTTGGATGCCTTTCCTTCCGTAAAAGAGTGCCGACAAAGACAAAATAGGCGGGGTGACCGCATCCTGTATGATTACTTGTCGTTATGCGATTCCCTAGGAGGGGTTTACACTGGGCTCCTAGGCTCAACGGTACGATCATGTCTCACAACCTGATCGGCGACTATGCTTCTCATCATAGTACTCCTATTGTTTGCAAATCATTGGACAGAGAAAATGGTTTCTATTACATCTACTTACTCTCATTCCTTTCGCAGAACAACGTTGACCTCGCAAAGGAGATCGTGAACAGTGAGACTCTCGAAGTTGACACTCAGCGAGCCCTCTGGTTGCGCATAGGTACGTTTCTGTTAGACGAGTCGAAGCAATGCGGCTGTTGATCTTTGTACCTTCATGCCAAACCTGATCACATACTTTATGCCGTGCGTCACCTCCAGCACGGCACGTAATCTCGGATAAAAGCAACCTGCAGGAGGCGACGGCCCTACTTCGTGAATCCTCTCTATTGAGTCTTGAGGACGTATTCCCTCTGTTCCCGGACTTTGTTACGATCGACCAGTTCAAGGTAGGGGGATTTTCTTGTTAGTTAAGTACTTTCCTGGTGTTTACCTAATGCGCACATAGGATCAATTTCAGAGCTATTTGTTCGCCAATTTTAGACCAACATTTCGGCCACATGCATTAAGAATTGTACTTTCGGTCCGGTCCTCACCCTTACAGATATCGCGCTTTTTCCAAAAACATTAGTCATCGTTTGTTGGGCCTTTGGGCACATACACCTTTTATAGCCACTCTCGGTTTTCGGCTTATAACAACAGACCGGTAACTTTCTTAACTCGAGAGCCTGTGGACCATCGAAAGACCTGTGAATTCTGTCCTTAGATCTGAAGAGCCCACTGCACGTGCCGGTTCTGCAAGAACGGTCTTAAGCCTTGTCACTCACGGTCAAAACTCGCCGCTGTTTTTTCCATTGCTCAATTAGCTCAATTGCCTATGGCATCACATTCATCGCGGTCTTCCTGACAGAATATCATTACTGCGGAGACGGCGGCACTTGCGCTGCCCAGGCAGGGGGGAGTTGGACTGTTCACCCTGATCGGCACCAATTTCGCTAAAGGCCTAGATGCAGGAGATGACCATTATCGCACCTGACGTCTGGCTCCCCAGCGTGCACTAGCTGCGATTTAATAAACCTAATGGCCAATTTCGATGAGGCAGACCGTGCTACCGCACCCGACAAAATTGTGTTTAACGTCTGCTTTGTTTATGGGGGAGGTATGCATCGTGTTGTGGCATCTGGAGACGGTGACTGTATGTGATCAATCACCGCATCCAGGGCGCTTTTTTGATCGCAAGCTCGTTTCTGCACAAGTTGACCCCGTTATAACTGAAGTCATCGTTTTTCTTTAGAGTAGCCGTGGCCGCGTCTGATTAAACTATTGCATGCAGGTTGTCACAGAATTGAGTGCTTGCACTTTTATCCATCCAGTCTGGTTTAAATAATCATCTACAGGGTAAGAGTTCCTTGGGATCTGAAAAATAATCAGTCCTGATTGCCGTTTACAACCGGCGCGTTTGTTTTCCACCGGTGCCTATTAAATAACCAGAAGTGTCAATATTAGTGAAAATGCGATTCCCAGGTGGCATATCAAATGAAAAGGAGGCGTTCACCGGGAGAGGTGTATTTTAGGTCTGACGTTTCGGATAGTCGTTTCTTCTACCCATCTTCAGAGACTGAGAAGTCATGCACACAGCTTTCCTTTTATGGCGCACTTTGATGCCTGGCCCGCCAATGCCGCCTGTGTGGCTGCATCTGACCCGCATGTCACCAGAAGTGTGTTCCAACGCAACGTGCCCCGTTTCGAAATAGCTCTAATATTGCGGTCTTGCTAAAACACTGATTAGCGCTTTTACGCATTCGGTCCTCTCCCCTTATTTCACCCAGCACACAACTTTCTGCCATTTCCGGTCGTTATCACTCCACTAACCGTTTTTGGGTAGCCGACTAGATTGTAGTAAGCCCCAAACCTGTCCATGGCGCCTATTTCAACACGAATATGTCCACTGCAGTTCGTGAATTCGGAGACCGACTTTCTGAACACAGTGCTGAGGGGATATCAGATTGTGGCAAAACCTATCCGACGTCTCCATATAAAGCCCTCGAAAACTAAACTCTCGCGACCACCATCGGATTCCCCGTGACTGCAAAAATATTATTAATGGCGCTGAGACTAGCGATAGCGGGAATTACTGAATTCGAATCTAGATTATTGAACAGTTCTTAGTGAAATATCTATGCTTCCGCGCACTACTGAGTCTGTTTCACCACCGTGACGAATTACTGCTACGCCAACTGCCTGAAAGTTTGTGAGCTCTTTGATACGCCTGGGTGTATGGCCCTATCCATCACACGTTAATACTGCAGCCCTTTTCGCACTGGCATAGCGGTTGAACCGATCTGCAAGAACTGTGTTCTGTTTCACTTGCTATTAAAGTACATCGGACTGTGTGCCGTCATTCCTACCAATCATCACAAAACAAATTTCTTGTGGTCATCGTAACACTCGAAAACAATCTTTAAATTCATTGTAGGTTATAGTTATGTGTTTGCAATATTAATTTCATTCTGCACTATGCTGCTGCTCAGAGGTCCATAGCATGGCTTTTCTTTGGATTGCGTTTATGGATGAACCGAACTTCCTTCTCCACTTGCCGAGCCCTACGACTGCCTCCTTGTCCCTTTTGCCACTTTTATTGGGAATATGGTTTTGGTTTTCCCCTGCCGTAGGAGATCATCTGTGAATCGCTTGACGCCTACAGTAGTCAGATTGAACAGTTGAAGGCGGAGATGCGAGCCACCGTCGACAGTACCAACGAGATACGTGCCCAGTTGGCTGACTTGAAGTCACAGTGAGTCTTGCCTACCAGCTGACCGTTTTATTTTTGTCTGTTTGCACTCGGCAGTTCGGCCCTCGTTACTGACGATGTCCACCGTATGCCCCACGGCAGGGTGGACGCAGGGACAGGGACTTGCGCTGCGTCTATCGCACTCTCTTCTCCCACCCTGGGAACGGTTGAGTCGAAAAGTCCGGAGGAGGCGGGATCGGGCGCAGGTGGTTGGCGCGTCGCGAGTCTGCGCCTAGACGCGCCACCACGCCGCGTCATGTATGGCATTTGTTACGGCTGCGCACCCCTGTAAGGCGTGCCCGGCCTTCGTGCTGGTCCAGCACAGCCCCCGCGCGACCCGCCGTAGGGGGCACATTTGTACTCACTGCGCACATGACTATTTTAGACGAAACGTTTGAGGGTTTTCTTGTTTGAATTCTTCACGATAAACTGCAACCATTAGTGGCCTTTACACTTGTCTACAAAGCAATTGGCTTTTCTAGTCCATCGGGCCAAACTGCACGGGTGTTGGTTTTGACTGGTCCACTTACTAGATTGTATCTGAGTTACTACAAGGTAGGGAATGCGGTAGTTGACTCATTTTATCCCAATCTACTCCGGAAGCGAGCTTTTTTCTTGAAAATCGATGTGGGTTCCCAAAAAAGGCTATTAACTTACCGATGTGGCCTTCCCAGCCTGGCTTGTGCAGGATAATGCCAGGATATGAAGAATAGACCCAATATCCACTTTATAGATCTCACGAACGTCTTTCGCACCGTGAGCCGAGACGACCTCTTGGAGGTCATGCGGAAAATCGCATGCTGCGAACGGTTCGCAGCGGTGACCAGGCATCCTCATGGGGGCATAGTGAGACGCGTGACAGTCAGTGGTTCTAAACCTCCGCAGTAATTAGGGTTAGCAAGCCTGCGTCGTAGTTTTAACCGTCTTCTGTCGTACTTTTCACAATTCTGATGGTCGTCTGCCGGGAGGATCGAGCGAGCAGCGAATCGACTAGCAAATTGACGGTAAGCTATTCAAAGTATACGGCATTGGGGCCGTCACGAAGGCATCCTTGGTAAGGGCGTATGCCGACTGCACAGTGAGGTGTACACGAAACAAGGTTTGAACCTCATCACTTCCTAACGTAGCAGCTCTTAACTAGCACGCGGAAAACGATTACCACGATAGTTCCTTCCTCACCTAGTTCTCATGTCAGGTCTTTTTGCAGGATATGAGTGCTTCCACCACGAATTGAGCCCAGTGCGTGCAGCATAAGTGGACCTTATGGTGCCAGCGTCGTTGGAGTGTCTAGCTTCGTCATTCGCTCCTCTAACGCCCATTCCCGATCGTGTTGGCTTTCTTTTGCCATGGGAACGCGGTGTGAGGTAGCTACATCGAAATCCTACTTCCACACAAACAACTTCACACGCGTCACGGACGTGCTCAATTCGTTGGGCAGCCATCCCCGTCGCTTGTGACGACCAACCCCAAGCAACTGACGTCGCAGGGCTCCATCATGTCTTGAGAACCACTACCGCTCTTGACTAACGCTCACATGATCTCAAGGGTATCTTTCCTCTTTTCCACAGCTTCGAAATCATACCGGAGAACGCTCGGTGCACCCACTGTCTGCATGCTCTGGCTTTGCGGACCTTCTATGTTTTTCCCTGTGGTCACTTCTTCCACACAGACTGCCTAATGAATCTGGTGAGTCTAAAATGCCCTCCACCCCTCCCTCTCTTGAGATTTGGGGCATCAATCTTCTATGTTACTGGTGACCTGTCGTATGATTCTCAGTCACTCCCGAATCCCGTGTCCGACTTGACGCCCCTCTCCCGTCTGTTTGCCACGTGCGGTGCGGGTGCTCTCACAACACCCTCGACAAATGCCATTTCCGACCGAAAAGATGTGGGCTCCTCACGTAGATGTCAAACCATTACGCTACTGCCGGCCCCCGAGTGCCAACTTTCGACAGGAAAATTGGACTTCCCAAGGTCTGATGCGTAATGTTCTGGGTAGAAGACAGTTCCAGAAGCTGCGTTCATTACGTGTCAAATCAAGTCAGGCTACGAGACAGTCAAAAAGACAGGCTTACTCGGCACTAGCCTCGAAAACTCGCTCAGCCCATATTCCTTACTGCACTGACACTAGGTTCCGACGGTGACTGTAAGTCGTTTCCCCGCAGGCCTGATTTACCGACGCCCCTCCCGGGAGGCATCGTAAAGTCACAGTGACTTGGACATATCACGCGCTCTACCTCACTACGCAGGCTGCATGGAAGTAAGTCCTTTTTGGGGGACAGAGACCCGCGCCTTCTGCCCGAAATTCGACGGTTGACTTGCACAGCTATTCTCTGGTTGTAGCCCAGCCCTCCGCGTCAGAGGCCAGCCCTGTCGTCTGACCCAGTTGTGTTGTTTCTTGACACACCAACGTTGCACGTCCCCAGAACGCTATTCTTCTATTGTTGTGGCTCGTCCCTCGTAAGTGCGGACTCCCCACTGCGACCACCGTCCGTGTTCGCACGCCTTTGGATTTCGGCCGGTGTCCCTGTCCTCTGCGGCTCATTTGGTCGAGGTGCACACTCAAAGTTCGTCGCATGGAGGACTACACGACGGCCAGCTGGTGCTACCCGCGTCGCCAACCCTTGGCGGTCCATCCCGCCAATAGTTTCGGAATCCTAGACCGGTGTGCAGGCACTGCACGTCCCTCTAGTAAATCCGTCCCGGTGAACCCACCCACGCGTTCGCAGTCATCCACTGCCTCACGGGAACCACGTTAAACCTGGTACACAACGTGCAGGCTGGCCCCGCAGTAGAGCGTTCCGTCGGTCCTCTATACAGCAGAGCGCAGTGTAAATGCCCTCCAACGCGAACTTGCAAAAAGGCAGAATAACGGGATACTACCTTCCTGACCTTGGTCCGCGCATCGCCACTATTCGCTGATCAGTTAGCCTACCAGTGGCAGTCTAGTTGCGCCGCTCCATTGCGAGATAATTTATCCGAATTTAAACCCTCAGAAAAATTTTCTTCTGCGGTGGTTAATTTTACAAGACGTCATTTGCACAGGCCCTTCTTTATAGGTAAGACCCCACTTGGACCCACAAGACAACCTC
The DNA here is from genome assembly GCA_902702965.1 of Spirometra erinaceieuropaei. Lineage (NCBI taxonomy): Eukaryota > Metazoa > Platyhelminthes > Cestoda > Diphyllobothriidea > Diphyllobothriidae > Spirometra > Spirometra erinaceieuropaei. The sequence goes on along the minus strand of CACRXP010000960.1, from coordinate 36,749 downwards.
AGGCTGTCGGAACTGTATACTATGACAGAGGCAGACAGCTCTGCAATACAACAGTTTAGAGTAAGTCCCCTGCACTCTTGAGGAAGTCTTTGCCGTGTTTGGAAATAACTTAAAAGACCTGGTTCTTCTTTTAGGCGCAGTTTGATGAACTGGTAGCCAAAGACTGCGTTCTGTGCGGGCAGGTGGCCATTGAAGACACCGACAGCCTTTTCTTCGCTAACAACGAGGCCTATCAGGCCGAACTGAATGTTTGGACATAGACAACATCAAATATTTCAGACTTGAATTTTTTCGAGAAAATACTGTACATATAAACAATTCAAAGTAATTGAAAACCAATAATCATTCAAGTTCGTGGTATCTCGCGAACATTGCCCTTTTGACGTTGTCTTTGTAGTTGTCAGCGGGCGGCTGCCTTTTAGAGGTCTTGATTCCTAGACCGACACCAGCTTCGCGGAATTCTGCTTCAACCAGCTGCGTCCTGCCTTGATTGGCTTTACCAAGTCCCTGTCCAGCCTGCCAACCCATTTTCTGCATCAGAAGACTGCCTACATTTGGAGCTGAAAAGGAGAGGCATGTTAAGTTTGCCAAAGGGTCGACGAAGCGCAGGAACCGCCGTCAAAGCAAGCACTACTTCCTAGAAAGCGTGTGTAGGCATACTCACTCTGGCAAATTAAAAAAAGTACGCGAAGCCAGTGGCAGAGGCAGTAAAGAAGTTTGTGTAGTTGCTCCAGTTTACACTAACACTACTCAGGATCGTTGACTGCTGCAATACTTGTGAACATAAATCCGGGAGGCAAGAGCCTTTGACGCTCTTGACTTCAGGAATGATTCGAAGGTTCAAAGGAGCTTACCATCGGCAGGCTGCGGCGCAACGGGCACGGGTTCCACAATGACTGGTGGGCCGGGTGGCGATATACTTCGCACATCAGCAGCGGCTGGTGGCATTATGCCGAACTTTTCACGCCGTTCTTTCGCCCTGTCTCGATATCTGCCGCCACCGGAGGTAGGGGAAGTGTTTCCGGTGCCCTGACGACTTGCGACCGTTTTGGCGTGGTTACTCGCGACGGCAGCGCCCATCTGCATGAGGGACTCGATTGTTAAAGATTGCGACGGTTGATCTGCCTGTGGGACACTATTGGCAGACTGCGGAGCGGCAGTCGAAGTTGGTTTCAGGCCGTACTTGGCACGAAGCTTGTTGAAATTCTGAATATGAAGGTTGGAAAAGCTCCGGTGTTTTTGCATTGTTTCAACGTCTTTGAAACCGCGGGAGCAGAGTAGACAAGCCAATTTGGACCAGTCCATTAACCTTGCGTAGTAAAAAGTACATAATGGTGTTATCATTGTTTTACCGACGAGAGCCAAGCAGTTTTGCGCTAATATGCGGGACGCCCACACTTACTTTGACTCCTCGGCAGCCGCTTGGGCCTCCAATTCCTTAGTGTCATGCGTTTGTGGATTTTCCGCCTCTGCATGGTTCGATTCATCACTATCCTCACCACCGTAGTGGGCAACCAGACCGGACGCACTAGTGCTTGGCTGATTCAGTAGAGTGGACGATGTGGCCTGTAAAATCGCATATCCGGTATCGGCGGTCTTGCTGGTTTCGTTCTAAATGAAAAGCAAGGTCGGTTGCAGCGAAAAGTGCGACCCCCTATTAAACCGCGATACTTGGGTTTGAATCCCTTGGCAAATTATGACTGGAAAGACTTACAGTTGTTGCTTCGTTGCGGCCGACCGTTGCGAGTGCCTCCTTTTGGGAATTCATCCGTTTTGCCCACTTCTCCATTTCTTTGGCCACCTTTTTCGCCGCCTTTTCCTTCCGTTCTTTCTCCTTCTTTTTAACCGGTTCACCCTCTTCAGTAGTCTTGGGCGCCCCAGCCGAAGCATCCGGCATTTGCGGGAGTGCAGCAGCATTCACCATCGCAGCTACTTGCGTGGCTGGAATATAAGTGCTTCGAGACGCTTCGTAGTAGAAATATTCTTGTGAGGCCCGATCAAAGAAGTACCGAGTATTCGGCTCGTAAAGAAGCCCTGTCACGGGGTCGTAGTAGAAACGTATGGTCTCGTCGTACAGGAATTTGGATGTGTCCGGAAATGCTAGATAAAGCAGCATGGTAAGTAACGTAGTCAAACCAACGACTAAATAGCTTTACATATGGCAAACTTACGATAGACAGTGGTGGCTGCAGTTGCGGCATTGAAAGGCGTGGTGGGCAAAGGAAAGGCGGCAACGGTAGCGGCCGTTTGGGTAATGTCTCCGGGTTGGTGGATCGACTTTGCAATAGCGGATGCAATCTGTGCCTCCGTTTGCTTTTGCTGAATGGCTGCCTGTGCAACGGCAATCCCATCCATTGAGTTGGTATACTGGCCGGCGGCGACAGCGTTCTTTGCCACAGTGTGAGAATCTATGGCATTCGTAGCTGCACTGCTCAATTCACTGGACAGTGAGCGACTGGCGTTTAACTTAGCATTGTACGACCCCTCTGCCTTCAATGTTGCCATTATCGTACTGGAAACAGAAAAGTGCAGTCGTTACAAGGATGCAAAAAACAACCCTGTGATACTGAATATGTACTTGACAGACTTACTTGAAGGTATTTTTCGCGTAACTAACCGCAACGGCCTTTCCTTCGATTTCAAATAGCTGGTGTTCCCTAACTATCGTGTCAACTACTTTGTAGGCGTCGGCGACGTTAGGGAGTTCGGCAAATGCAAAACACCGAGAAACGTGGGTAACGTCATCCCGCATCACGTGACACTGACGAACCTTGACGTCAGCTATGTCTTGGAACGCTTGACGAATGCTGTCTTCGGTTGTTAGTGCATCCAGGCAGCGCAAAATGAGTGCTGAAATGTATAAACGCCCAGAATTCCTGAACGGTTTGGGACAGATACGATCACAAATACTGACAAGTACAGACGATCGAAACAGACCTAAATTGAAACGCGCAACAGCTTTCTAACAAAACAGGCAACCGTTTAACAAGCAGTCGCGACAGCGAACTGTAAAAAAGGCTTTGTGCTACGCATCCCCTTTGAAAATACTTCAAGTATTGACCACTCACAAGGCCATTGGCAGTCTTAGTCTGCATCACTCCGCAGCCACCTGCATCGCAAATGAGACACTGAGCCGCAACATAACTATGATTTTGAGCGACTAACGCTTACGGTTGGCATACACTCTGAAGTCGATGCTCCGAGAGCGTCATGAGTGCATCGACCAATGACTTTTGCCAATGGATAACAGCGAGGACAAATCACAAGCAGTAAACGAGAACTACAATTTGTTAGACTAACTATAAAGAATAACAGCGTTGTGACACAAGCAAACATCAAGGCCCTACTAGCCAACACAAAACGCAAATGTAAAACAATACCCCATGGACAGGGTCACACTACTTACTGTTGCAGGGTGTGGCTCCAATGAGGTCTGACCCGTCAGATGAATTAGCCACAGTCTGGCTCTGCGATCGTGGCAACTGACACCGATAGCACTGATCGCGACGTCTGAAGTTGTGACTTGAGCACTAAAGTGATACCAATCAATTGGGGTGCGAGCCCGTTAGCACATATCAAACATCTGGATGCACATAATCACGAGGCAAAGGAATAGACAGGCTGGAGGACTGGTGGACTAGGAGGGCCGCTCGAAACCAGAGCGCGAAAAGACCAGTACATGATGCAGAAGTTGATACCCACCCTGGAGCAAATCCAGTCGCCAGTGCTCACATCGTTCGGTGGGCCAAATCTGCTTGAGAGTGCAGGTATTACAGGCCTTCCGGTGGAGGGAGCCTCTAAATTCCTACCCATTTCGGGCGGGTATCTTGGAGAACTGAACATCAGACGTAGGTCATTCCGACGAACACGCAAGACCTCCTAAAATGAAAACCGCCTGGATAAGCAGAGAACGACTGCAACTTTTCCGACCGGAACCATAGCCAAAGGCATTACTCCATAAATGTGCATGAAAGGAATTCACATCTAGGGAAACCTGATTTCAGGCCGGAACGACGGTTTACTTTTTGGATCTCCATCCACTGCCTTGCTTCCTCGACGGAAGCGAATTCGATAAAACCGAAGCCTCTGGATAAACCTATTGAAAAGAAGAGCCGACAGGATTATATGAGCTCCGGTATTTCAATATAAGGAGAAATGATAGAAAAGCCCATCCGCCGTGGCAGCGCAGATCCGTGATCTGAGAGTGAACGTCCTTCGATCCTCATAAGCAAATTGGCTGAAGGGATATCAGTTGGCGCCTTCCTGAAAACCTGCTTTCAGTGATGCGGATTTAAGTGACACTCCGCTGGCGGTAAGTCCGTGCGCGTTTACTGGAATACATGGGTTGCGCGTAACAAAATTTACACGTATATGATTCACCAGGTGCGGTCGAACCGGGAGTAGACATGTCTGGAAGGTCAACGCGTAGGATCGCACGCTCAGTGTGGCCTGGACAGTCAGCATGCAGACGTGACCGGCGGACTTCTGGAAGTAACATCATCCAGGGCGCTTGCTCTTCGCCGAGGTAATCAGTACATTAGCCGTACTGGCTTGATTTGACAGAATTGAAGCAGTACCCTTCGGAGTTTCGATTTTAATTGCCGGCAAAACGGCATGTGCGTACAGCAGAGCAGTATCGACGTGGACTTCAATCGACTGGTAGGACTTAAGCATCCATCGCAATAACAGTTATTCGCCGCATATGCCTCAGGACCGTTTAGGAGCTTGACGACTGGGGTGCAGCAGATAAAGATATGTCCAGGTACTGGGAGAAAGTAAATCAATTCACATATGGACAACAGGACCGCTGGCACGAGATCGATTTTGGTCTGATTTTAGACCGGACTCAGTTTCTGGATGACTTGTATGCAGCAACTACTTCAGTCGGACGGCCGGTAAGGCCGAGAGTCTCTAGATGGTCAGTCCCCTATCTCCCATGTACGTCCATTCAGACGTCAAGGTTAGTTGGTAAAGAGTACAGACTGACAGGCGACCAAAAACATCTGACGACTCTAACTTCCTTGCTTCTAGCAAAGTTATGTAATGAATAAAATGAGCGCAGGTAGGGTAGCGTCCTCTACCCAGAAATGGTGCGTAAAAACAAGACGGGTAAGCGGACAAAATCAGAAAACAGTTTTTCAATCTAAGAAGGTGAAACTATCTTTCATTTCAGCTCTAAACGCAGAGCATGGCGGTACACCTGTGACTGGCATCATGGGGGGCAGGCAGGTGGGCAACAGTCTTGCTTGAAATGAAGGGCCTTCAAATAAGGAAGAACGGGGCATTCAAGTCGTATGACTCAGCTTAACTAACCTCGTGAGGTTGGCTGCTAGTGACCAGAGAAAGGCGCTAATTGCGCCGTTGTTAGGACGTTTCACAGTGATTATAGTAAAAGCGCAAAAGCAACGAGCCCGTCTAGTCTGAAGGAAAAGTTGGAACTATAGTCTGCCTCAAAGCGTTTAGTGGTCTACAGCCTGTCAATACAAGTGCTCGCGGCCTCAATTCAGAGGGCTCATTGTTTTTGGTGCGACTACTGGTACACACTAGCCTGAAAATGGAACCCCGATGGGATCTGAGCCCAAGCCGTAAACGTACCCAGATGCTCTGATACCAGAACTATAGGTATGCTTAACAGTGGGGAAAAAAGACCCATAAGTGTATACATCAATACAAAGGAGCCGTACTTCCCATGTCCGTGGTATAATGCCTGCAAGTGAAGAAATGTCATTTTAGTCCGAAAACTCGACAAGAAACCAGCAAGTCGATGAAGGCCGACTAAAGTAGTTCCAGCAGTTTTAAGGGTCAATATCCATAAAGGAAATATAGGAATCGAAACTCAAGCATGCGCCAAACTCACCTGTATTTTTATCACGAATGACGCGCACGTCCACGTAACGTACACCGTCCCTCTCAAGAACGTCGATCACCTAAACCCGTTAATATCATAAAACGCCAACATACGTCACGTTCGTCAAGAGATGAGGGCAATCCCCTCATCATAATGGTCGACGATGGAGGCTCCGAACGTCCGCCAAATTTCGAATTAGATGGAAATGGGGGTTGTTGCTGAAATCTATCCTCCTCTCGATCATCTCTGGGTGCACTAAAGTTCATCTTCACGCTGTATCCACGGATTTCTAATTCGCCCTGAATATGAAGTTGTTGGGAGAATTTCAAGGATTTACGTGGCAATCCCTCATGAACCTCCGAGCATCATCCGGAGAGCAGAAATCGACAAAGGCCATTCCCTTGGAAACGCCAGTCTTCCTGTCCTTTACTAGACGTATGTCGGTGTAACGTGCTCTCTCGTCCTCAAGTGCATATCTTAGCTATTATAGAAAAAAGTAGTGTATGACGTGTTAAATTACATCGCGCTCGCTGATAGATGTGGACATTCCGCGCAAAATAATTGTGGAGGTAACCGTATCCATTGTCCTTAGAAAAGGGCTTCGAGCACGAGGCCTAGGAACTATTAGAGCTAGTGTTCGAAACATTACATTCCATTGTTCATGTATGGTCTATCGTCATCACATTCTCGTTGATGATATCGGAAGCCATCATAAGGGTCCATAGTCAGCGCTAAGTAAAATTATGGAGCTACAGCCAAAGTTAATTTAAACAAACTTTATTCAATCTGACTCGAAATTGTGAAATCACATCCTTGGTTTCGGTACATATTCCAAATTGTTGTGTCCTCTAACGCCATATAAGCGTATTACTAACACTGACGCTGTTGACCGAACTGCGGGCTTGGCTTATTCGATGCGCAGTCAATACTGACTACTGAATTCTCCATCTGTCACACAAAAACCACCAGTCTCGGCAATATCAGAAGGCAATCCAACTATTGTCCTGATCAAAAGTAATTACTGGCGCGTTAAAATATGTACACTCAGACAGACCAAGGTATCACAGTAGCCGCATGAACACCATTCCATGGATCCCCTACCTGGTTCTTGAAATGTGGGAGTCATAATTATGACCTACACATAGTCTGATTTTCCGCTTTAACAGCCTTACCACAGTAAATCAATGGCTGTAGAATCCCCACCCGTCTGTCCCCGATATTGCTCTGTATTTCTGCTTATTCAGGACTATCCGATCCAAATAATCAGTGCGTGCACGAGAACACTCTTTTCTACTTCCAAGATGGCATTAAGGTTTCGCATAGCACATTTGTTCAAAGCAAAGGTTTCGAACAGACGGCCACACCATTGGTGTCGTCGAGTGAACTGACTTTGAAAGTTTGCTTCACCAACAGCGCTAAAGATGACTTTCCGAAAGTGCGTCTTATCTCCAAACCCTGCAACATTACTGCTGGCACCTGACATACATTCACTAAAAAACACGAGCAAGGGGCTTATTCCAGGGTGAGTTTACTTGGACGACTTTCTGCCCCGTTGCAAGCATCAGTTATGTGTCTATGGGGGTATTTTGTTGATTAACCTTACTTTTCTTTAAATTCCTGCATTTTTGAAAATCGGTCTAGACAAAAATGAATGATCTAGTAAGAGTGGGTCTTCACATTCGCTTGAGTAAGTGGGACAGAGCTACCTCGTCCATAGTGGAAATGCAAACTGTGAAATTTTCAGTCCGATGTTATCTGCAGCGCGTTCAAGGCCGTCAACTGTTCTTATAAGGTTAATCATACTACTGCTGTATACTGTGCGGATGGCAACACGCCGTTATAATTCATTTTTTAGTTTAATTTAATTTATTAAATGCCAGTTTACAGGCATTGTCAAGGGAAGCGATTAAACACAAATCCGACCAGCAGTGAGAAAAAAACTCCTGAAGAATAAAAATATAGTTGAAGATGGTTTTTATGGTTTGAAGGGTTCAGGAGAAAAAAAACTGCTGGCGCCATACATTCGA
>CACRXP010000959.1:196852-213074 GCA_902702965.1 Spirometra erinaceieuropaei | reverse complement strand
TAAGTCACCGTCCCTGCTCCCACCGCTGCTGCAGCTGTGGGGCACACGGTGGACATCGTCGAAATCGACGGTCGAACTGTCATAGTGCTTTAGCAAGCGGATGACGCGAGTTCTGATTGGCGACTGCCGCCGACCTCCACATAAGTACACGGTGATAATCGGACAGATTAGAAGGGTGTGTGTCCACGTTCTCAGTGATTAGACCACAGAAGACCGGGAAAAATAAAACTCTGCTGTGGTACACTGCATACAAGCCAAGAACGGAGGACTGTCGGAACGAAAATTGATCTAAGTTATGGTCAGCGGAATCCCGAACTTGGTTCACATGTTATCTTGTAAAGAGCTCTCTAATGTCTTTAGAAACTAATGCGCGAACTTAAAGTAAATTCTTTGGAACAAAGCTTTTTACGCTTACTCCGGTGGTTGGTAATAATAGTTGAGCTGAATTCAACAGCTACTGTAAAATAACCACCAGCTGCCACCGGGCATTCTGTGGTACACAACTACGTCGTGATCTACCATACTGACAACAGAGGTGCTATCTAACAGTCCAGTCACGCGCCTTTCTCAGATGGATTCGGCCCCTCAGTGGGTCCATCAGCGTTCCCCGGTGTTTGAGGTATATAACTCCAGTTTAATGTTGCTCTTTTATTTTCTCGGGCATTAATGCTAAACAGCTAACATAGTAGCGACTACGAGTGCTACGGTGCGAGGCTTGTTTTGACACTGCAGATACCGTCTCGGCCAAATTCACTGCAGATATTGAGGCGCTGCTTGTGAGAACCGAAACAACTGGCGACAAGAAACACTCTACCGCACAATGTGTTATCTCCCCGCAGATTGTGCGCAGACCAATTTGAGGTGTTTCATGGAATGAGTTAGAGCCATGAAGGAGCCGAAGACGGGCGAATGGATTATCATTCTGCCCGCCAATAAGGGACGAACAACTGTCGTTATGATCCACGAGGAAGGTAAAGGGCTCTGCCAAATGACAAAAGATGCTACAGACTAGTCCAGAATTCACAAATTAAAGCAATAATGGATCGGTTAAATAAATTGCTTCAAGAATTAAAGCATGAAAATATGAACTCGTAGAGGGCATAACGTTAAATAAAACCAACTAACAGCACTCTGGTTTGATTTTACGACCACCCAGGGATCCGCATATCAAATGTCTAACTACGACCAATTGTTGCCCGGAAATCAGCTTCATCTATAACTCGGTAAAAAAGATGTGTTGGAAACTAAACTTCCTTTAAGTCAATTCGACTGCCTCAGCCCGATCAGTCTCCGAGGTCGGCGGATTCGATGGGGAAAAATCATGAGCTCCTTCACTGTGACGTCGTCATCTACATTGATTCCGTCACATTTCACACACGAAGTTTTGCGTGGGAAATTTGAAGAGACAAAGAAAAAATAACAATGCTATCTAGTGCTCAAAAATCAATAACCTCCAAAGGGATTTGGAGATGTTCTACCCACGAGTGTCGATCAGCAGCCAACCAACTAAACGCAAAGATCTATTTGCAAACGCTCGTGCTGCGATGAAGACTATGGGCCAAACTCTCTTTTTCGGGACAACCACTATATGCAAGGCTCATCATGGAAAGTTCATTCATAAATCCTCCCCAATAATAAAATATACACATCACGGTACTGCCGTCCTAAGATCAGAAGGCTTGTTGAAAAAGCGTAACAGAACAGTGGGCGACTACTTTGAAGTTAGATATGCCAAGGCGGTTGCATTCAAGGATAAAGACCACTCTTGGTACCTTTGCTACCATCACTTTTTGCCACGCACTCAAGCCAGACAAGGTGCGCGTTGTATTAGACTGCACAGCTGAAAACCCCCTAAGCAATCCATTACACTTTGAGCTAGATTTAACTAATTCAGACGGGAGAACGTTGACGTCATGCATGCTGGGGAGTCAATGGTTTATCTAGTGCGAGTCCCTTAGAAAGAGCGTGACGCTTTACGAATTCTCTGGCAGGCAAATAGCGACTCACTGGAAACTCAAGATGGAACCTTGGGTGACAGTGTGTTTGTCTGCAGTTTCATCCTCTCGACTTGCTTTTCATCCCTGCTTAATCAAGGCATCACCGAAAATTCAGAAAGTTACGACAGGGACGTCAGTCTGGTGAAAAGATGCATCTATGCATGCGGTTGTTTAGCCAGTGCACGCAATGAGAACGAAAGTGGTCATGCAAGATTTATGTCAACGCAAACAGACTGGGACAAAAAGGGGTTTTTCAAAGACCTGACATCGTACAATGTGTGGCTAAACACAATACCTAACTTTAGACATCTATCCGTACTTCGATGCATCAAAGCCAAGGACGTGGCAACGAGCTATGAGTTTCAACTCCATGGCTTTAGCCACATCTCAGAAACCGCTAACGGCACAGTCGCTTACATAGTTGCGGAGAAGAGAGGCGAAACGCCACTACCCCAATTTGCATTTTTAAGTTAGAATCGCTCCTAGTTACACGATTAGTATACACCGCCAGGAGCTTGTAGCAGCCCTGGTAACTGCACAGCCAGCCATGTTGGTCCACGCAGATGCGACCGTAATACTTTCAACAACTTTCATCCAGATGGATTGTCTAAGGATGCTTCAAAGCATTAGCAACTCCTCAAAACGCTTACTTAGCGTTTTCCCCAACTGCATACTGCGGATACATCAACTATCTAGTCCAGGCGAATAGCGGCACATCTAATCAAGTCGAGACCTCTTTGATCGGTTATCCCATAATGTCTTTTTGGGCTTAGTGCACAAGCTGGAAAATGGTCCTGATTTCTCGATGACCCAAACGGAAGAATCACCCCGAATTATGGAAAAGGGTTGTGCAATGACACGTCATTGTTCGGAATCAAGGCTGTTTGTGTGCCATGCCCAACAGTCACATTGATTGCTGATTTTAGTCGTTTACCATCGCGAAACAAACTTTAGAGATGCGTGGCTTGAGTCCTTCGTCATAACAATTATTTGAAAATGCCAAAAAGGATCTCAAAATACAGAAGAACATAGAAAAAGGAGATAAATATCCGCAAAGTAACAATTTTCCCGACGATGCGTGTAAACAGTACAGCAATAAGAAGAGATCCCTTCACAGTGGTTTGCTTATCGAGAGGCCTTACAAAAATTGTTGTGGGTGGAAAGTTACGCGTCAGTGGGACGACCACAGAACTTGTGTTTACCTCTTGAGACTAAGCACCCCGTAATTTTGCCGTCCTGCGCAATTCATTACGCGTCTACTTATCCAGTTCCACCGATAACGGAAAGGCCATATGGGATGAACTATATTTTTAACAATAAGGACAATGTACCGCATGCTGCAGACCAACAAATGGGTTAAGTCTGCCTTCGACATGTGTTTCAGGAAGTGGAAATGATTGTCTCAATCGTGCCAAGAAATTCTGCACTCAGTATCCATCGGTCCGACCGTACAGTCATGCAATACGTCTACTATGTCAGGAATCAACCATTTTGGACTACGTTTTAAAGGCGATTATTTTGCCTTGACTGACAGCAAAAGGGAAGTGCCTTGATGAGGAAAAGGAGGGGCTAAGTTGTCGCGGACCTGAAGTCCAATTCTGATTCTGTCTTCCAGCACTATCATAGTTCATGGGCTAAATTAGAAAATTCGGCGTAAAAGCTGTTTCCGACCAACTTCAATGGCAGACGACCAAACTAGAAACCGTTACAGTGGGACACTTAGTCAAACAGCTTAAAGATCATGAACGAAATTGGAGTATGTACTCGACTACCTACTAAAGTAACTGCCAAGCTCGAATCAATTTCTAAAAAATGCCTTTTCTGCAAGTTACTCAATACGCAACCGGCATGCCGTAAGTGCAAACCAATTAGACAAAACTGGCCAGAACATTGGCCGGTGATGGTGACTCAGAATGGGTTGTTAGAGAAAACATCACAAGTAACGAAGGAGAGATAAAGAAGGTGTGATACATCAAGAGCGCACCGGTTTATTTATTATGTGGCGATGAGACATGGTCGCGGGAGATGTTGTAGGATGGCTCTTCACTTTCATTTGCCTATCAACCATCTCGTCAAATACCCCAAACTCTAAAATCCCTTGAAGGCACGCGCTCTCCCTAACAGAAGCACTTCCTAGTTAGAGGGAAAGATCTTACCAAATTTCTTCTTGACATAACCTTAAGTGTCGTACGAAATCACTAAGCAGACAAAAGCTTGATTTTAGACTTCGTTATTTTCTCCAAAGAGTAAAACTTGAACGAATTTTAGAATAAAGGACAGGAAGAGACAGGAAAAATCACAACCTCGACAAATAAGTTGAGAATGGATTGTAATGGGACTAATCAAAGCGAAGATCAAGCGGAAAACCACTGAAATGATCGCTACAGATGCACAGTTACAAGGCCTCAATTCAAAACTTTTAAGCATCCCAAACTGGTTTTTTTTGGCCAAGACGTTACCCGAATTTCATCAAATAGATAACAGTTAAATGACAGGTGGTACTTCTGTTCTTTATAGCGGCAGTACTGCATTATCTTTACAGCACGGCAGCAGTGTTAAGGAAAATAAATGTACAGTGTTGTTTGAGTACTGCAGTAATTGCTAGTTTAAACTAGCGATACGTAGGACCATTTAGGTCATCTTGTTAACAATCGAGCGGAAATAAGGCCAAGTTAAGGACAAGGGTTAAAGCTTTGGTTATAACGGAATATCACCAAGTTAAACTTTAATCCGGTTTTCTTGATCTAACGCCTCTGATAACATTCATCAGTTATAGACGCAGGCAAAGATGTAGGTATTCCGCAATGGTAATGCATGAGGACGATTGGGTATACTGTCACGTTCCTTAAGAGAGTGCACGTACCTTAGGCTCGAACGAGGGCTACTGTCTAAATAAAACAATAAATAAAGCTAAAAAATATGCTTAACTGGAATGCTTAGCTGTAAATGAGTGGAGCTTTTGCGTCTAACATATGAATGACAGTGAAAAAGAAACCGAGAGTAAAGAGGAAATTCCGCATAAAAAAGTGAAATAAGATTTTACTTTCCATAAGCGCACTAAAGATGAGGGAACCCTCTAGTTTCCACTAGTCTAACTATATATAGTTGCATTAAAACTATAATGTAAGCGCCAGTGTTCACAGTGTAAACAAAAATCAAAAGAAAAAATATCCTAAACAAAGGATGTTCGGCACTTGTTGAAGGATGCTGCGTCTAAACTACATAGAGCTCTATGTAGTTACTGGAGTAACAAAGGGAAGGAATTTAAAAAACAAACAGAGCTCAGTACGACCTCACTTAGGGCATGCTTACATGTGTCAAGTTACTGCACAAAATATGACGCCTCTGGCGAAGTGATAAATTCATGTGTAACAAGATACGTCTGAAGAGTTGATCGTAACGCATTTTTGAGCTCGACTAAAAATGACTTAGACACCCAAATGCCGTTTCTCGTTCATCAACGTCAACCGGCTGCGAAACCATAACACGCGCTGGTGCGCGTCTATGCTGGTTGTCGTGTGTTTTTGGCGCATTCAAACTCGAGAAGTAAGACGTCCAGATGGGCAAAGAAAAGTGGAAACAAAATTGAGGTGTGTATATTGACCTGCATAAATAACCGCCTTACATAGGTGTTTTTGTGAAATGCAGACAAAATATGACATCACATGGTCTCTGTGCTTGTCGGGGAAATTCAGACGTCTGCCAGAACGACACGATGTGTGTGGTGTCGACAAAAATAACTTTAATGAGTGAATTAGATGGTTGTGTATGACTTTTTAAGTGCGAGAATTTGAAACGGGTAGATGTAGTGATAACAATACAAGGGAATTCGATGGAAATGCAGGTGATGCAGTGCACTCAATACAGGTTGGCTGAGGTCTGTAAACTGAGACGATGTCTGTCTTGTCAGCCCTCTGAATCGCTCAATATTTGTCCATTCCTTGGAGAAATCTATAGAAGACGTCGCAGAAGAATCACAAAGACTCAGGAACCGTGTCTTACTCTACGAAAATGATCCGTTGTCTGCATGCGTGTATCTTAGTAAAGGGGAAAGCTCACCAGATCGTGGGACTTGTTTGGCTGAGGTTTCAAAAAGCTGGGACGGCTCTCCATTATCTATGCATCTGGCACAAGAAGTCGGTCAGAAGTTTGAATAGACAGCCGACTTAATTGGCCTTGGTCCGATCGATTTTGTTCTTCTTCCGCTCCCCTGGCCTACTGGCCGTCGCTTGTGAGTGTTGGTGGCCTCCTGTATTGTGTGTAGTCACCTCAATTGGGTTTAATTGCGTTTGCGTTTCCCTTTTGGGTGACGACAGGCCGTGTTTGCTCGATATTCGTAGGCTTCGTATGATTGCCTTGTTTTCGTGCCGGCGTATGTAGTGACGTGTGACTTTATAGACCGAGGGGAGGTCTAGATGCTTGTTGATGCCGTTGGCATCTGAGTACCAAGCCTTGAGGTGCCCCTGCCTAAGACGGATGCTCCTTGAAAATGAAAACTGTGATTAGGTTCCCCGAAGTGATCCGCAAGCTGTGGGTTTGGGTCTAGTTTCCGAGTTGCCAGTTTGTGCTCATACGGGCGGGTCTGCAATTTCCGTCCGGATTCGCCAAGGTAGTTCCAGTCTTCATCGTTACAACGTGTTTGATAGACAACTTCTAGGGTTTCAGTGGGTGACAGTGTAGCAGCCGCTCCAGTCCCCCTTTTCTCCGGCTCCGTTTTGTCGGTCGATGGCCGCGACAATCGTTGCCAGGCTGCGGACACACGACCATCCCCGCCGGCTAGAACTGGGGCCCCTCCTGTCCAACTTCAGTGACCCCCCGTTGCCCCCACAAACTATCACCTCATGCGCGTCGGACGACCTGGCTTGATACCCGTGAGCCCCTGTAATTATGCTTCCCCCTAATCCGTCCAATCTCATGATCAGCACTAAACCAGTCATCCCCACCTACTGACACAGACTTTCACCCCCGTGTGAACGACACACCGCGACTGACGCTCTCCGTGAACGGACGCTTATCTCTGTTGCAAGCAAACAGCCAACTTACGGCAAACTGCCCTGTGTACAGAATAAACTAGTACTCATAGCTCCCTGACTTCTGACATTAGAAGAAACAAACTTATCGTGCGTGGTTTAAGTTGATCACACATCCTTGACCGTCACTACAGTATGTCTTTGGGTTGCATCAAACGGCGACGAATTTTTGCCTGGGGCCGATGGAAAGTGCCTATCCTGGCGGGTTGTAACAGTCGGAAAACCGCCTCGGAGACACATTTAATGTAAGGAATAAACCTCCAGACTTTGAGTTGTTCTTCTTGTCGCCGTCATCTGTTCACTCGGCACTTGCTTTGCTTGGTGAAGTAGCTTGGGTGTTCATTGGTTCGAAATAGGTCATGATTGTATTGTCGTTCGACTCTTTTGTCGGCTGGTGTGCTGCAGTGTGTTTCAATTCTTGGGGTAGAGTACGGACACAGCTGCGTTTGTAAGAGAGGAGGTGCTTGCAGTTGAAGTGTGGTATTTGTCTTGTGTTGGTGGCTTTTCTGAAAACGGAAGTTTGTAATTGCCCAGTTGCACACCGACTCACAAGGACATCGAAGAAGGAAAGTTGGTTGTTTGTCTCGGTTTCCATCGTGAATTGGATATTCGGGTCAACCGAGTTCAGCAATTTTTTACTGTGCTCCATGTCAATGATTTGACAATGGCGAAAGTGCAATCGACGTAACGAGCCCAGAACTTTGGTTGATACTTGGTGAACACCAAGTGTTCTATCCGTTGAAGGACCACTTCAGCAATCAGGTGACGACACACAATACAGGAGGCCACCAACACCCACAAGCGACGGTCAGTAGGCGAAGACATCGAAAGAAAAAAATCGATTAGCCCAAGGCCAACTAATTCGGCTGTCAGTTCAAAATTCTGATCGATTTCTCCGCACTAGACGTTTTGATAATGGAGAGCCGCTCCAGCTCTTTGAAACATTAGTCAAACAAGTCTCTCGATCCATTGAGCACTTTCCGGTCCTCAGATTATCTACCCGGATCTCTTACTTTTGCTAATCTGTATGCGTGTATGTATTGGAAAATGGGAATCCCAAGCAGTTTGACTAGAAGGTAATGAGTTTTTTGTGAAAACCTATATGAGTGCATATATGTATGTATATATTAGCAACGTTTTGATCCCTTTAATGCACCGGAAAACCTATATAGTACCCTGTAATGCCCCGAAAAACACAAGATAAAAGACAAGAGCTTGCGACCTCTCCTCCGTCTCTGAGTGCTAGAATCGTTGCTGGAGACGCAGCGGGCGCCTGTGTGTGTTCTCTGCCTTCGCTGGATATGGTTATTTCAAAAATCTCGTTAGTCAGCCAGTCAGTCACTCAGTGTATCTGGGGGAAATAGGCTTACACCTTTGAACTCCCTATTTGTACAAAAGAAATCGATAAACAAGCAAAAATGTGAAGAAATTACAGCATTAAGTGAATGCATACATTGATTCACATATGTCACCAGTCACATGGCTAAAAAGTCACATAGTCCGATTGTTGCTGCAGCATATATCTGTCAAGGCGACATTTACTTTGATCTTAGCAAAGCCTTTGACAGGATGCCCCATAGACGTCTTTTAGTAAAATTGGAAGCTCTCGGCATCCGGCCGCCTCTACTCGACTTCATCAAGTCCTATCTGTCCAACCGATATCAGAAAGTCATGGTCGGTAATAGCTACTCGACACCCCACTCGATCACAAGTGGCGTACTTCAAGGAACGGTTCTGGGTCCGCTACTCTTTCTTCTGTACATCAATGATATTTCGACTGAACTCGGAAATTCGCAAACTTTTACTTATGCCGATGACCTCAAGTGTGTTTACTCATACTCTAAGGACACCGCAAACGTTTGTGTTGAAAAAATTAATGCCGATCTACTACACATAAGCAGATGGGGTTCGACATGGCAGATGGAGTTTCCATCATCCAAGTGTAGTTTCATGTCTTTTGGTCCTACCAAACTTCCTGGTCCCATAATTTTTCAGAATAACCCACTCTCAGAATGCCTCACCATAAAGGACCTAGGTCTAAGTTATACAAATAAGCTTGCTTTATCACCTCATGCAGATAGAATCTCTGCCAAAGCCGCGCAGATATGTGGATTCATATCGCATAATTTTTTCCTTCCGGAAATGAAGCTAAGACTTTATCAAATGTTTGTTCTTCTAGTCCTCGAATACTGCTGTCCTTTCTTTGGTTTAATGAGCGCCTGTGACCGTAATAAAATCGAAAATGTTCAGAGGGTTTCCACCCGGAAACTGTTCTCTCAAGCATCGTCCAGTATTTCTTATACTCAGAGATGTCAGCTGGCGAACATTAAGTTTTTGTGGGTTAGAAGACTCGAAGCTGGTCTTTGCTTCCTTTTTCGCATCAACTCTAGCTCCAGTCTTCCGCTCATTGACACTCTCACTCCGAGAGATCGGTCTTATGCCACGCGCAACTCCTGCATGGTGATTCCGCCGCCTCTTTTTAATACATCTAAGCGCTCCCTCTTCTTTGTTTCCAAATATGCCTTCCTTTGGAATAATCTTCCGCCTGAAATTAGATTATCGCCTAAGTTACTGGTATTCAAGTCGAAATTGCGCAAACATCTTACACCGGAAAGCATAAATGCACTGTTATCGGTCTCATTCCCGAACACTCAGATTCTTGACTTCGAGAAGGGTCCTCCTGGGATTTAGTGGTAGATCAAGTGGTACCTCTTAATTATATCATTAGAAACCCCTGTTTTGCCTTGGTTTCTAAATCCACTGCTATCACTCCTCCCCCATAGCGACAATTTTCGCGGTTTTTGATGTCACCTCCCACATTCCGACCTCATGCGGTCTGTCGGCGCTCACGGCTGAACCCTCAGTATTCACTGTCTACTAGTAGTTCGGTCGTACCTCCCTTCCCCACTGCTCGGCTGAGCTGGAAGCTTGCTGTGGCCGATCGCATCTGGGTTCCTCTCGTCTGGCCTCTTTGACGCGGCGTATCAATCCGACCCAGACGATCTCAATTGTGAATCCCGTATACAATGCCATATGCAAGCCAGTCCTATCTGACCCACATTCGTACCCCTCAAGGCTGAGATTTATTGCTACCCTGTCGATGACCGACAATATTCCGTTATATACCACCACCTACAGGCCAGTCCTGCTCGCTTTTTTCTGTCATTATTTTTATTAAGGGGTTTTTTTCTCCTGTAAAATGAATCCAATCATTTTTAACTTTTTTAAAGTTTTTTTTTTCACCCCTCAATTATCATGTTTCTCAATGGACTAATAATTCAGAAACTATGAATTGCATTTTGTAAAGAATCGGCCTACCTCGTCTAAAACTCGCATGTAGATTTATTTTAACTTGCTTTGATGGGACCCCAACGGGTCTTTAATAAAAATTCTCTATCTATCTAAATGTCTCCACAGATTGAGACATAACAACAGTCTCGGCAGGTTATTCCACGGTTCCACGACACGGTTGGAGAAGAAATATTTTCTTACATTCAGTCTACCCTGTGGCACACGTAGCTTGAAGGGATGTCCCCGGAGGTTAGTTGTAGTGGCGAGTTGGAAAAAGTCATCGCGCCGAAGGGCACAATCCAAGCCGCGCACGATATGGAAAGTTTGTATCATGTCTCCGCGCAACTGCCTATAACTCAGAGGCTAGAGATTAAGGTTAGTTAAGCAGATCTCGTATGGCAGTGCACTTTGACCTCTTATTAATTTTGTTGCTCGTCTCTGCCCCCTTTCGAGAAGATCGTAATTCTGATGCGTCCACGGTCTCCAGGCCTGAATTGCATATTCGAGATGGGGCCTTATAAACGTGCCGAAGACTTTGGTGAATCAGTCTTCATCGACAACTACGAATGCCCGCTTGATGGCATATAGCATTGAGGTTGCGGCCTTGGCCGCCTTACAGCATTGTGTAGAAGGCTTTAGGCTGTCTGCAACCCAAACTCCGAGATCTTTCTGAGTTTCTGCTTCTCGGAGTGGCATTCCGTTCAGATGGTGTTGCCGCGTACTAGGGGTCTGATTTCCGAGGCGCAGAATGGTGCATTTGTTCAAATTGAAGGACAGGAGCCATCTGCGGGACCACTCGTCCAATCAACAAAGATTTTGAGAAGTCAAGTTGGCGAACACACGTTTTCGGTAATTCTTCCTCAGGCCAATACAATTACATGAACGAAAGAAAATGTACAAAATCAACAGTGTTTATAGATGCCTCAAGGGCCAACTTGACTTTTCAATTGTAACATGGGAATATTTGTGGAACAAAGATTTTCTTGGAAGTTGGTCTCATCGGCAGCATTCTGGATGACTTTCCAGATTTTTATGTCGTCCGCAAACATGGCGCAGTTACAGTCCAACCCATTTTCACAATCACTGATGAACAAGAGAAAGAGGGTTGGTCCGAGCACCGAGCCTTGTGGGACCCCACTCTCTCTATGAATGTGCACCTTGATTGCTGTTGTTCTATGCAGACAATTTGGGAGCGGCCGATAAGGAAATTTTCGATCCATTTGAGAAGTTTGTCACCGATGCCCATAATTCTCAACTTGTGTGGGAGACGCTGGTGCGGAACACTGTCAAACGCCCTCCGGAAATCAATATAGGCAACATGCACGGTGTGTTTTGCGTCCAATGCTCGTGTCCAACTTTGCATTGTGTACAGCAAGTTCGTAACACATGATCTTCCCTTACGGAAACCATATTGTGCAGTGGACAAGAGGTTGTGGGTTTCCAAGTAAGCCATCAACTCCTTTTTGATGGTTTTCTCCATCACTTTACAGCAGATTGATGTCAGACTGACGGGTCTGTAGTTTGTCGCCAGAGCACGACTACCGCTTTTGTAAAGGGGTGTAATGTGGGCCGTCTTCCAGTCTGTGGGAAGAATTCCAGCATCAAACGATTTCTGGCACAGAATGGATAGTGGCTTGGCCAGCTGTTGGGCATGCGCAAAGAGCAGCTTTGCTGGGATCTCGTCCGGACCGGGAGATTTACATTCCTTCAAGCTTTTCAGTTCTTCCAAAATCGCTTCTTCTCGAAACGCAATATTTTCGATAGTGGGATCTCTCATGTTCTCAGAATTAGATGGGGTAAAGTGTGCTTCTCTTGTAAAAACGGAAACAGAATCTCTTGACTCTTTAATCGTTCAAAACTTCGCCTCTGCTAGTCATAAACAGAACATCAGCCGACGAAATATTAGATCAGGTGATAGAATAGAATAGAATAGAATAGGTTTATTGTAGCGCCCCTTGGGCACTGTCAGTCCCCTTTGAACTCAGGAAATATAACCAGTGCTTCTGAAAAGTCATGGAAAAAGCGTTTAATGTTATTGGGGTAATATTCTCTGAAAATAAGGAGAGAATAAAACGCAAGCATAATCTTATACTGTGAAACATTCCGAACCGCATATCTGCTATAGAGGGAGCGCATTTGTTTCTGCATAGTTGTGGCCTAGGTTCCAGTGTCACACAAGATAAAAGACTGCGCTCGCTCAGCCGTAATGCGCCGATGCTTGTAACCCTTTGCTCCTTGATAGCAGTCGACTTTATCTTATCGAGGAAGAAGATATCTTAAGATTTCTGCTGTTCAGTTTAACCGGACCTCACACCAACGCAGAGAAGACAGAACAAATTGAACTGTCAGAAACCAACACCGATATAATGACACCTATTGTCAGTTTGAATAAGTCTTCTTCAGTATCATCTGCGACCTCAACACGTCATGGCATAGTCAACTCCGTAGGAAATCCAACTTCGCTTGATACTGAGATCTTTAAACGTGACAACATGTCTGGTATCCGTACACACCTATCGACTACCCCAGCAACCCCTAGTAAGATTAAGCATCTGCCTAATTCAAAGGCGAATCCTAGTGCCGTTTCAGCCAGTCGAACACCGGGCACGTCCAGTTCATTTGAGAAATGTTTTCCTCTACAGTCGTGTGTCATTTCCTCAAGCACCACGGTCCAAAACATAGCGTGTTTCCGAATACACCCAGACGTCAAATCGAAGTGGTTAAGCCGAATACACCGACATCCCCGCCTTTGATTAGAATTCACGCCCAATGGAAGCAGTGCGTCCCTCATTCCCCACCATGTTTCATCCACAGCCGTTTTATCAATGCATTCCTCATGCTAATATCCAAACTGGGTCAAAAAATTCATCCGTTTCTGAGATTCGCTCTGGTGGGAATGCGTCATAGAATCCGGCCCGTCGTTTTGCAGCAGAAAATGAGCCAGCAAAAATTAGTCACCAGTTTCCTTGACCGTCATTTCCTCCCCGAAATTCTGCTCCTCTTTATTCAAGTCACGGTCGTCTGATACGATAAAAGGTTTCGAAGAAGCGGATAGGATCTTCCAGACCGTATGTTCCGTGGGTAGTCAGTCACTGGACGACGTAGCCCAATTCCCTCAGAAACAAACAATCCTTCCACTTAAAATTCTTGTTCTTAATGCCAGAGCTGTGCTTAATAAGATGCCACGGCTTCGGACCAAGGTGTTCAACCATTGCACAGATATCGTTCTGGAAACATAGACATAGGCATCAGTTTCCGTTGCTAAGACACGTGTGCATTTGAAATTATCATTAAGTGAGTTGTGGTGGGGGGAAACGCAACGAAGTTAAGTAAACAATAACAAATTTACCGTTGGACCTCCCGAAATTTTCCGCAAAAAAAGATAGTTGATGGCCAAAGTTGCTCTGAAAAACAGACACCCTTCGCTCATTGGATGAGTATATAGGCCACAGAAGAGAATATACATCTAGTCTTCGTTTAAATGTCCCCACGAATCTGCGAGTATCACGTCCTGGGAAAGCCCGTCCCATGAACCGACGGCTCGCTGTGAAAAAGAGCACCCGAGAACGACAAAACTGGACGAAAACTATCCGCATTAGCGGCAGGTGTATGCAAGACGTTGGTTTGGTAAAACAGAGCATTGCAAAATGTCTGTTTTACCTCTCCTATATTATTGTTCAATTTTCTTCGGCATAATGCACTCAGACGGCCGAAAAAAACTAGAAGGCATTCAGGGACGTTTTACTAGATCTTTGTCCAGAAGTGATGGCATCAAGGGTTCATACTTAGAACTATATCATAAATACGGTCTTCGAGCCCTCTGGATCAGAAGACTTCAAAATGGTCTAAACTTCCTATTCGAGGTCACCCATGGTCAAGACATTCTCAAAATGAATTTACTTACCAACCAAAACGCCCCTAGAAACACCAGAAATAACAAGGATATTATAATGGATTCCCAGATTCACAAAGTCCCAACGGTCAAATTTCTACTCCATAAGATATGCGAATATCTGGAATTCTCTTCCAAGTTCTATCCGGAAAAGTCGAACCCTGATCGAGTTTAAAATAAAAACTAAGAAATTCCTTTCAAACAACAATACACATTCATTTTGAATAAGATAGGACATTTTTCAAGTCAATTCTTTGATATAGAATTTGGTCCAAAAGGGCTCTGATGATGCCAGCCGCTTGAATAATACCGGAACATAGCACTAAAAATAATCAAATTTATAAAAGATAGCATCACTGATAAACATAGAACAGATAGTGATATTCTTTCTTTCCTCCATTTCTCGTTTTCATCAGCTATGTCACCTGACACTAAATATCCCTTATGAAGCTAATAAAAATATACCCTTCGATAAAACCCTACATATTAGTCGTGCGTATGTGTAAATTAAGGCCATATTAAACATATATACAACTATATTAGGTCATAGTAAACAGTCAATCACTACTCCCATAATTTCACATTAACAGGAACAATATGATACATGATTCAATAGTATTTTGACAGTTTTGATTGTGACTTACCATTGAATGCTTCTTAATCCTGATATATATTCATCTTTTCCAGCTCTTAGTCCAGACAACGATTGTAAGCCTCCTGAAAAACACGTAGAAACTGTGCGAAAGCCCCCTTACGGCTGGCCAGATAGACTGACAACCAGCAACTAGAGCACACCGAAATTTACCCAACAGGAAAATAATTTCAGGGTCAGGCCGATATCAAAGTTCTTCAATTGCCATGAAGGACATATTATTCATGACCCCAAAAATTACCAAACTGCAAACTTCAATTTTCATATTGTACATATCGCTATTTTTTAAAACTTTTGTCATTATTTTCCCTTAGAACTGAGGTTTTTTTAAACTTAAAACAAACTCTCAAATCGCGCTCTTTTTGCTAAACAGACACTCGAAAAAATAAAGTTAAAGTGCGGTTGAAAATGATGATTTTGGTTTCGGTGTTTTTCCTGAGTTCAAAGGGGACTGACAGTGCCCAAGGGGCGCTACAATAAACCTATTCTATTATATTCCATTCTGTCCATTTAAGCGGCATTTTTCAAGCGAATATACATCTAGTCTTTGTTTAAATGTCTCCCCGGAATCCGCCACTATCACGTCATCGGAAAGCCCGCTCCAAGCACCGACGGCGCGCTGTGAAAAAGAGTACCTACGAACGTCCAGGTGGCATCGGGATCCTCGAAATTTAAGTGAGTTCGCACGCGGGTTTATTAATGTTGTGGGTAAGGCAACAAAAATTATCGAGATGTAGGCCACAGTCCCGATTCCTCAAAATCCGGTATGTCTGTATGAGATATCATCGGATCTGCGTTTACTCAAGAGAAACTAACTTAAGCTCATCAATTCTGCAGCTGCAGGGTACAGTCTTGAGGCCTTTCACAATTCTGGCCCCTGATCTCTGAACTTTTTTTCAGCAACTTACAGTCATTTTCAGCCAAGGGTGCCACGCTTGGATTCCATATTCCATTTGCAAACGAGTAAACTCTCCGTACGCTTTTCCAAATAACTCTTTACCTATATATATAAGAAAGTTCATTTAATGGCAGAGAGAACGCCGATTGCCATTTGGCCACCCCATCGCAGTTAAAATTCGAAGGAATTTTAAGCGTCTCACTGACAATCGTAGAATACTGATGCACGCAGATAATGATTTAGGCCCCATAACAAGAATATTATCATTAGTCCCAATAACACCCAACTTCCTTTAAACAACATTTTGCCACCCGTGTCTGGCAAAAGTAGAGAAATATAAAACGAAGATGCAATTACTAGAACAAAAGTTTTATCCGCCTGAGGTTGCGGATTCTCACACGAAACACCTTAAAAGGGTCCGCGAATCAACAGCTGACGGGGCGCATCGTGTCTCACCTTTAC
>CACRXP010000959.1:122622-181247 GCA_902702965.1 Spirometra erinaceieuropaei | reverse complement strand
CCTTCAATTGTTAGTTCAGAATCATTAGTGTTTTCACGATTTTACTTGCAACGATTTAGATTATTTCCGAATTTTCAGAAGAAAAAGTGCCAGAAACTTATTCCTTAATCTTTGTATACTTCCAAACGGACACTTGGATGAATCTTCTCTCGTAAGCTGCATAGGCCTAATGGCACTGCCCATAATTGTACGGCCCCCTTGGACAGGTTAACACCGATTATAATCTAAACTGGGATATATAATTCTTCAGGGGATTTGTACCCGTAATATCTCCTGGTGTAAGCGAGCCTCTCAGAGATGTGGTATAAGGCGTTTGTTATTACCCGAAATTGAGAGGTCTTGAGGTACCGCTGACGCCTGATTGCGCTGTATTGGTATTTAGGTAAATGACTGAAGAACGTGATCTCTTTATTGCAAAAAGTGGCCGGTCAAGAAGTAGCGACATAAGCTGTTCTTATTTAACTAGAAGAACACACTAAAATTGTGAGACGGGTTATCAGTATGATCTTACTTATTATTCGCCTGCAATGCCATAGTTTTTGTAAGTGAAATATGAGCAATTTCAGATAAATGGATTTCTTCAATCATTCCGCGGTAGCTTCGGCCGTTGCCAATGCCGGCTATGTACTGTGGGCTTAAAAATCTGCATCGAAATGCGTGTGCTGTAGTATGTTGAGTTATGCTTAAATGCCATTAGTGACCTCGTCTTAGACGGTGACTAAATATCCCCTTTGCGAGATAAAATTTGTGGTTTACCTGGAATGCTCCACCGTACATGCTATAGTGATTCTTCCCTCCATTAACAGTCACTTTCCGTGACCCGAAAACTGTGTTCGCCAACTAATTGGATTCAGCGATGAGATCTTCTAGTCATACATGTCCCTCAGGAGTACGCATTTTCCCATATTTTGCTTCCTAGATGGCCGAAAGCTTCATAATCCCTTCCATATTCGGAAGAGAACTATTATAATTGGTTCTCTATGAATCCGCCATTCAGCCCCTTCAGCTAACAAATTCACTGCACAACTCCCCTCTAATTTATAGGCCCATCATATAACCCAGTTGGTCTGAAATATAAACAATCTTCTCCAAAAGCAGCCGTTGATGATTCCGTATCTTCTAAACGTGGCTACCTCCAACATCGTTCCAATATTACTGTTGAATGCTGTCACTAGAACTAACTCCCACTAGTATCATTCCATATAAACGCGCGCATTTCTAAACTGCGTATTAGCTCTACTAAGTTCAGTGTTGTGTAGGAATTGAACTTTGCCTGTATAAACACACGTTAGCATGATTGAATGTCGAACTATATTAATGAAAGCAAATTCTCCTTATACTGCCGAAAAATGACCATGTTTTCTTTAGTGTAGCTTTATGGCGGACGCTGCCATCATGTATATATTTGCTGACTTTACTTCCAAATGTTTCGTTTCCGAGGGGTACCATGGTTTGTGAGTATATGCTATGCCATTATCAGCAAACAATGGTCCTCGCAGCCGGATGTTCGCCTGTAGTCCTCCGGTATCTGGTAATCCGGTGATAGGTGTCCTTGCACACTCTCCGGGCATACAGATCCTGTGCATAGCTTCTTAGTCGTCCACGTCATTTCTGGCGTTGTTGTTGGTCACAATCCTGGTCAAGTGTTCGTTTTGGACTAGGGGCCTGATGGCAGGCAGCGATGCGGTTTTTTTGTCGTGCCAGTCGCCTGAGCCCTCTCCCGCCTCCAGTCGTCTTGACACCGTTTCTAGGTGTGGGGGGAGGGTGCGGTAGATACCGCGAATGCCTACTGTAAGCTGATTCGCCGTGCCTGTTTCACCTTGCTGTGGAGCATACGATGGACATCGTCGGATGCGAAGGTCGAACTATCATCAGTTCCGAAGTAGATAGCCAAACGTTGGCGGAACGACTGTAGTCCAACGAAATGAATGTGGAGAACATGCTGTTCAAAACGCGATTGGCTACCTGCGGCTGAGGCGGATAAGATCTGCTAGAGCGCGCAATCCGAAAAACTGAAAAACAGACAAGAAAATGCAATGCTGGTTAGTTAAAACAAACAAAAGGACAAAACTCGTTATGCCAAAAACTCAAAGTATTGTGATAACCATAATGAAATTGCGTTTCACTAATGACATTCCCATTCGGCCCTTTGCCCTATAGTTCACTAATTAAGCGAGGCGAATTACAGGCACATCCTTTACTGCCTAGCTAACCGGCTGACGTTGCGTGACGGTTCACTGGAAGCTAAAAGCCACGCAAAATCCAAAGTTTGAGCGAGCTGCCTGAAATTTTCAAAATAAATAACCGTGTTGTAACTTATTTTCCGACATTCTCTCATCCTAAACGTCAGCTATTCGTAATCAAACGCATTCGCATCAAACGTCTTAAACGTGCATGCAGCTCCAATGCGTATTTTAATACTATAGAGTACGCGTTAGGGGGTAGTAACCGAACCAAATTTTGCGAGAACGAGGACTTAGCCTGCGAAAGTCTAGAAAGTCCTTCTCCTTGAGACTTCTTGCTGTTCCGAGGTTTTCGATCGGCAAAAAACTCTGGATGTGGTTCACTTTAGCAAAAATTGGCGTAATTCTGTCTATCTTTCTGTGAACCACACCAAAAAGTATGGACACGTCGTATATTTTCATCGTAGTTGGTTACATTTGAATGCGCTTACCTTTCATATGTCATTCTTGACCGAGTTCCTTAATGGCATGCTCTAGGTTGCTCAGTGACCGAAAATATCACTCAAACATGCCTTTGCAAAACGTAATCTCAAGAAAAGTCGTAGAAACTATTGCAGCTTGCGTGAAAATGTTCGACCAATCACTCTTCCTCGCTATGAAACCCGTCCGCATATGGCGTACTTTAATCACTTGAACCTTTACCAATGCTGAAACATGCTCTGGTTCCACCGATAACCACTGCTGCCCTAAACAAAAGCCCGCGAATCGCCATAGAAACACCCCACATCCAGGTGTCGTTCGTTTTCTTCTCCGGATGACTGTGAGACTTAAGGTACGCCTGGTATCCTAGTCGTTACGTATTCCATTGTTTAAAATAATTAGCCTTTTACCGAGTAATGTGTCTATTCGGCTCCAAAAAATGTCATATTGGGTACGTAGGATGGGCTTTGGAGTATAGTCAATTCAAAAAGTTGAGTTATCTAAGTTAAATGATTTGGAAGGCATAACTACAGACCGCTGCAGTCAAAGCCGAGCAAAGCAGAAAAAACTCCTAAAAGAGGTGGAAAGTAAATGTAAAAGAACAGAAGAGACGAATCCCAGGCAGCAGTCGTGAAAAAGGAGACAAGATCACTGGGACAGGGCCATTATTGGCCCAACATTTCAGATCCCTGTTTCTGATGATAGGTTCGGGCAGGAATCCGAAAAGTCAGGCAAATAAAGCTCTTGTCCCAGCAATCACACCTCTTTCTTCACCAAGCGCCACGCTCGCGAAATGTATTGGGCTGTATGGATGGCATGAACACGTTTTGGCGCGGTTAGAGATGGTGCAACCGCGTGTGAGTGAAAAAAGCCGGTGTCCTGCTCCCCACATAACTGCCGACTTATCCTTCTCCTCCCAGAGCAACTCCAGTAGTAACGCTCTCTCCGCCCGCACTCTATGTCGGCAGTCCGCACAGCCCTCCCTTGTAGTCACCTCCCCTCCCCCAGTCATCTAGCAAGCACGCTGGCGCCACCTTCCCTTCTTCTGTAACTCCCCTTTATTCTTGTATCATTAGTCATTTTTCAATATATTAAATTCCCTGTTTCCAGCGTGTGTGATTCGTACCGTTTAACTTTTCCTCCTCTTTGCTCGAGTAAGAATAATGGCGTGTCTAACAACCTTACTCAGCTCAATCTTTTCCGGGCCTATACCCGGCGCGTTGGGTCAACCCGTATGTGCTACCTGTAACGCCTTCGACTGCTACACGGAAACACCAGGAAGACGAAACAGTGTGCTCAGATGCAGGAACAGCTTTCTGAACTCAGTTCAAATAAAACAAAGTCTGTCAGACGGTAGCGTGAAAGAAACACATACTTTGAATCAGGTTTAACTTTAAAGCATCTTGCCTTTTGCAAATTCACTCATGCGTTTTATTTCGCTCTATAAGAGAAACAATATCTGGGAGTTATATAGAAGAAAATAAAAATTGCGCCAGTCGGCCATTATCACTCTACAAGATTGTTTAATGCTCAGAGTTGGTTCTTTGTGCACTAAAAACGTCAGATAATCTTCCATTAACAAATAAATGGTCAAAAAGTACAAAATCCGACTTTTTCAATGTAGACGTGGTCCTAGGGACTGGACTGATTGTTAGTCGCCTTGGTGGCCCGCACGATGGACTGCAGTTAGCAACGTCAGAATTTGGCTTCCGCCTAAACCAATTCATGTTGCCTTCGGCAGTCTTAAAAGAAGGGGCAACGGTTTAACGAAGGCTCCCAAGCAAGCGAGGTCTACAATGAACGAGTGAAGCTAAGTTCATGGCAGTTTATGCAACGCCCGAGAACAAACTCCATGTTTGTGGGAATATTGAATAAAATCCGACCTTCTTAAACACGTATAGTAGGCATTTTTTTACGCCGTAGATTCTTGAGGGCTTTCACCCGATCCTTACCAAAGAAAGTGGAAATCCAGAAGCTGACTGATGACAAGGTAGCAGCAACATACAATGCATGATGGCACGAGGCCCGTTACAGCAAGACAGAACAATAATTAGATGACACACGAGAACACGAAATTTAGGAAGTGAACAAGGGGACAGAAAAGGACAATTTGAGTGATGAATCTCCACGTTCTTTTACCTCATTACATTAAATGCAGCCAGTGTTGCTGCCTCGGACAACACAGAAACAATTTCTCAGTAGTGGAATTATAACTATTAATAATTCTCGTAAATATTTTGTCAAATATATTAGGCAGGTGTATATTGGCGTTGTTTTATTGTTCAGTTTTCTTCAAGTACACTTTTTCCCACCAGCCTGGCCATTTATGCAATGTTACATATTTTTCTTAAATATATTTCTGTTCTAAAAGAAAACGAAGGTACGATCACTAGGACGGTAGATTTCGTGACCTTAGCTTTCGAACTCGAACTGAAGTTCATCATCAGAGACTGCTAGAGTGCAGCAACGTGTGAACATTTATATCGTTGTGCCGCGAGGGGGTAGGGGGGATGGACTACGTCCGTGGTTAGGTCTGGTTTGTGCTGCCTGGCTCACAATGGTCCCCCCGCCTGGTGACGGCGTTTGTACTTCGCGGCGATGTGAGCTGCGCCACCCGGCTGCGTGGGCGGAGATCGTGATAACACGCAGGCAAATCAATGTTTCTATTGCTAGAGTTGGTGTCCGACACCCAGGCCTCCAGCAGTTCTCGCCCCGTCTTGTTGTCGGCTCGCGCCAATCTCCGCATGTTGGCAAAGTCGAACTCATGGTCTTCCTCCAGCGTGTGAGTGGCGCCTTGAGATAATGGGTCGTCCCTCCTAACGGCCCGTTTTGTGTTTAAGTATTCGTGAGTTCAGACGTCGTCCTGTTTGGCCTGTATAGTGGAAAGGACAGTTATGGCACGGGATTTAAAAGACTACGCCCGACTGCTCACCTGTGTCCAGCCGATCCTTCATTTTCATGATTCTGCTGCGCATGGTAGCCGCCGGATGATGAGCGATGTCCACGCCTAACTCTGACGCAATGCATTCTGTGGCCCCGGACACATTCATTATGCATGGTGGGGAGTACCAAATTGTTGGTGTCTCTCTTCCGTTTGTACGTCGTAGGTGCGTGCTTATGCAGCGGTTGATAAAATCATTTGAGTAACCGTTCTTTGTCAATGCGTCCCTGAGGTGCCGTAGTTCTCGCATCCTTCCTTCGGGCTCACTGCAGTGCGTTTTTACCCGGTCGAAAAGCGCCTTCACACAGCCCCGTTTGTGGACCAGCGGGTGATCGCTATGATAGCTGAGGACCTGGGTTGTATTAATTGCCTTTCTGTACGATGTAGTGTTGAGTTTACCCTCAGGTATGCGCGTAACGAGCACGTCTAGGAAGGGTAGTTTCCCGGTCTCCTTGTCTACTCTTGTAAATTGAATGTCGGGGAAGATGCTGTTAAGCAGGTCTTGAAAACCCGATAGCCTGTCCTTTTCAATAATGACGAACGTATCGTCCACGTATCGGCGCTAAAACGCGGGTTTGTAATGGCTAAAAGCAGCCTTTTCCAGCTCCTGTAGGACCAATTCCGCAACTAGGCTGGATATTGGGGAACCCATGGGTGTAGCTTTGATATGCTCGTATGTTCTGCCATCGAAGGTCAAAAGGGTTCGTTGGCAAAATACAACGAGCTTCATTGTCGTTACGTCGTACTTTTCTTCGAGGCCTTTGCGTAGCACCTCGCGCGCCAAGTCTGGTGAGATGAACGTGAAAGGTGCGATTCAATTAAATTCAATTATTTTTTATTAAAGACCCGTCGGGGTCCCATCAAAGCAAGTAAAAATAAATTTACATGCGAATTTTACACGAGGTAGGCAAAATCTGTACAAAGTGCAATACATAGTTTTTGAGATCAGAAGTCCGTTAAAAAAATGTAAAACGAGGGGTGAAAAAAAACTCCAGAGCAAAATTTAAAAATGATTGTATTAATTAAACAGAAAAAACCCCTCAGAAAAAAAAAACATCAGAAAAATGCAGGGAGGACTGGCCTGCATGTGGCGGTATAGAATGGAATATAGTCGGACATCAACGTGACCGAAATAAATGTCAGCTGTATATGGCATTGTGTAACGGATTTCATAAAATGGTACGTAGGCGGGTCGGTCAGGACTGGCCTGTATGTGGCCTTGAATAAGGCAAATAAGTGGCGAAATTGAAAACCAGTCTCGAGCTGATAGGAACTCAGATGCGGTTGGTTTCATTCAACCGAGTCCATCCGAGTATGGGGGAAGGGAGATGCGACCAGACTACTAGTATATGGCGAATATAGACGGCTTTGTCAAGATCGCCGATGGAGCCCATTCTGTAAGGGCACGATGACAACCAGTCTCGAGGCGACAAGAACCCAGATGCGGTCGGTTACATTCATCAGAGTCCATCCGAGGATAGGGCAAAGGAGATGCGACCAGATTACTAGTATATGGCGAATATAGAAGGCTTCGCCAAGAGCGTCGATGGAGCGCATTCTGTGAGGGCACCATGAAAATCAGTCTCGAGGCGATAGGAACCCAGATGCGGTCGGTTACATTCATCCGAGTCCAACCGAGGATGGGGTAAGGGAGATGAGACCAGTTTACTAATATATGGCGAATACAGAAGGTTTCGCCAAGAGCATCAATGGTGCGCATTCTGTGAGGGCACGATGCATGAACTGTGAAAATTGGAATAATTAACATTTCTGGTGAGGGATCTTAGGTAGGGAGACTACTCATAAAGGAAGGAAACGTGAGCAGATACGGAAATTTAATGGCGGCATGCTAAATTCCTGGTGGCCCTTTCTCAGTGTCATGGAAAAAGTTGTCTGGGAAGGATGAGGTAAATAAAAGTTTAATCGAGTCAGTATTCAGATAAAGGCGTAGCCTTCTCTTAAACGTGTGTAGATTTTCTGAAGATCTTATAACATCTTATAACATCGAAGGATACCATGATTTGGTCGGGTCGAATAGTTTTTCCTCGAATGTCGGCAAGGACTTGGGAGGCCCAAATGACTGACGTCACAGAGCCCTCTCGGAGAAAATTGAGTTTTCGGGACATCCACTTGGCTAGCTTGTATGTGGGGCTGCCTTTCAGGGCAACGATTGGCCGCAGAGGAATGTTTGGTTTGTGGATTTTTGGTAGCCCGTAGAACGTGGCCAATGCCGTTTGTTGGTTTTGTCTGGCTCCATTCGTCAAGCGAGATTACCTTGCTGCGCCGGATTCGGCTTAAGAGTCCAGTCAGCTGGCCAACCATCGACTTAGCCTGCGAGGCGGGTGCGGACTTGTAGGAATGTTGGTCGTCCAGGAGAGCTTGTGCCTTCTCGTTGTAATCAACGCGGTTCATCACAGCTGTTGCTCTTACTTTGTCGGCAGGTAGCACTAAAATATCTTTGTCCACTTTTAATCTCTTCATTCCTTCTATTTCTGCGGACGACACATTGCTAGCGTACCTGCTCGTCATCAGAAGAGACGTGATCTTTTGGCGCACCGTGTGTTTAGCCTCTTCGGTTGCGTTAATTCGTAATAGTATGGCCTCAAGTGCGGCAATGAAATCGGCTGGGGTGGCATCAGCAGTGTTACAATTGGCTTCGGGCTGAAAACTCTGAGTTCCGATTCGCTTAACTGCGTCGACGATAAGTTGTGTACCACATTTTCGTTGGTATGGATTTTGGGTTTCAATTTGACGACCTTTTGGTCTATATTCATGCATTTCACTTCCTGTCTAACATTCGCCAGGGTTGATATTGTTCGGTCCGGACATTCAGTAAGGCCCCAGTCACCGTTTTCCTGTTTTATTGCATATTTATTTTTCTGGCTTAATTTTGTTGTTGAGAGCTGAATCACTGTCGAGGGCCACACCGCCCTTGATAATCTGGTTAGGAAGGAGAGTAGATGAGGCAGAACTTCCTCAATGAGCTTTTGGATGGCAAGCTGAGTTTTGTGAGGCGGAGTCGACCCTCTTAAATATCTTAATTTGGGCGATGCAGTCTGGCTACTCAGATGTTTCTGTCCACCGGCTGGTTTTACAGGAGTATTTCGTAATCGACTACAACCTCCAACACCCATCCTCTACAAGCCATGGTCTTTCTAGGATGAAGGCCTCGCTTCGGTCAAGTTGTTGTTACACATTGCTTCACATTGACGTAAAGGCGCCATTGCTCATCAGTGATGACTGTGGAACAAATAAATATTTGTTTACGTCTAAGGATGTCCTTGACTCGATAGCAGTAAGAAAGCAACGTCACTTTTTTTCCGACAAAACATATGACGCCTGTGCCCCGGCTTTTTAGCATCTTCCGTCAACTCCAGGTGACTGAGGATGGTCTTGTGGTAACGATGCTTTTTTTCGCCACATTGCTGCTGATTGGCCAACAACTGTCTTCCAGAAGTGCTTTCAGACGGTCTCATCTGCGGCCGGTTTGGGAAGCGCTCTTGACTTCGAACGTGCCTTTTTGAGCATGGCAAACAAATACTAAGGGGTCCGTTTGGGCATGGCTTCCTTTCCGTACAACATTTACAGTGCAATAAACAGCGGTGGCTGGTCCTGCAGGGAAATGGGGAAACCCGGGGGCGTCCAGCATTGGAACCGCGGTAGGAGTGGCCTGACAGGCGTGGCTATGGGAAAACAGTGAAGAATGCGCTGAAACTAAGGGAAAAACGCAGGTATAATAGATAAACATGCTAGTTTGTTTAAGTGGGTGCTAAAATCTTGGCGCAAGCACCGCCAATGCAAAAATTCACTGCAGGTAGCCGGTAAAACCAATTCCACGAAGAATAAGAGTGATTGGCCCGTCGAGGTCATTGACACTGAACCGGCCAAGAATGTGACCAATCGGACGTAAGCCGTATAAGCAATCTGTAGGAAGTGGCTGTCGAATGACTCCCTAACCCTAAACATTAACGCTAAATCCTGAACCTTTACCCTAAACCTTAACCCTAAACACGAACCCTGTCCCTAAAGCTTAACCCTAAATCCTAACTCTAAACCCTAATCGTAAACCCTAAACCCTAACCCTAAACCCTAAATCCCAACCACAAAATCTGAACCCTAGCCTACTTGAGATTCATAATCGCAACATTCCGCAAAGCGCCTCATATTGGAAGTATCAGCAAGATTGTCGATGGTCTTATGAATTCGAATATATTTTGTTGAATAAACGCACAAAAACATGCTTTCTTTTACTCGTCTGGTATAAAATCACATTGTCCCCATATTTTATACCAGAAGAAAGTTTATATTTAGGTTTTAAAAAGTTTCCCGAGTGATTTGGAGCCTGCTTGGTCTTTACATTAACGTTCAGAGATTTCAGTCTACAAGGTGACTTTAAGAGAATATCATATAAAGTTCACAGAATTTTGCACTGGATGTGGGCATTGTTGTACATCTCATGAAGAGCATTGGTAAACGGGCATGTGCGATTCTGTATAAATGGACACCGTAGGGTTTTAAAAATCACATAATTAAAAACTCTCCTAAAACTCAAATATACACTTTTTCGGGTGTAAAATATAAAGAAAATATGATTCTCCAACAAATGAGTAAAAGATACCCTATTCTTGTGAAGGTTTTCTATAAAATAGATTTAAATTCACAATAACATCGAAGATAAATTCGAAAAGTGCATGCTACTAAAGAAGTCATTTTTAACCGAGGATGTTTGCTACAGAAAATCGAAAAAGTGCATTCAAAAGCCGACATCCTGGCGAGTTCGAAATATTATAGGACTATGCCGCGTGATAATTACTATTACGAAACAAACTAAGTAATCCTGTTTAATCGAAGACGCATTTCAGAATTTCAGCCAACGTTCCATGAAATCGGTCACTCACTTTTGGTATGGCAGATAAGGTAACTTTTCGTTAAACGAGTACAAAACGAGTATTTTTGCATGTATTCTATGAAAAATTTTTTAATTTATTCGAACACGATGAAAAAACCGCATTAAAGTAACAGATGCACGTTGACCTCCAAATTTGTCGTCTACACAAGTTAATAAAATGTCTGAATGATGCACAATAAGGTCAAATTCAGTGTCGAATGAACTAATTACTTAGTCTATAACGTCCAATTACACTAAAAAGGCCTCCATAGACGATGAAGAAAAGACGCAGCAGAAGAGCTTAAGTTTTCAAACTTGTAGCACGATGTGCCGGCTTTAAGCACAATAGTATGCTGCGTGCATAGGTTGCACCTAAAAGCCCAAACACGTGTCTTGCCTATATCTTGTCGCTGGGTGACATAGTTACGAGAGGTTCTGCTCATCGGTGGGTCTCCCAGCGTTCCCCGTATGCTCTTCTGGTAGACACTGCGGTTTCTAAACTGCGGCTTTTTAATTTTCACAGAAATTGACGGCTCAGTTGAGGTAAATCAGTTTGTTTGAGACTTATGAGCTCAGACTGAAATCTGATATGAATAATAGCCACTACCAACAGGCTGTCAGTAGTATTTGCATAGGTTGCACAACACACTATGCGACACGGTTGAGCCCGATTTTTGATCTCAAAGCAAACATGCTCTGACTGTTCGTTAGGAATTTTGCTATCTAGTAACGACAGAGACATCGTGCAGTGAAATGGTTCTTCCTGCCCTGCCCTCAGACTGACTTGAGACGAAAAACCGACTCTGTGGGAACTTTGAGCAATAAGAGGTGCTGAGGTCATGCATTCTCGACCGCAACCGGAGATAGACATCGCCCCTTCCCCTGTCACTGATAAATCTCGATGTATGTTGGCTAATCTAAAGAAGGAGCGACGTTTATCCTTTCCTCTTTATACGTGACCCCGAGATCGCGTGCGCATTACTACTGGTGTGATTAATAGTTGGAACGTCACCGGCCACGTAGGCGCCAGACCCTGAATCGCAAGACAAAAAAGGAAATTCTCTCCCCCCCAAAAAGCCGAATAGACCAGAAAACTCCATCTTCCTCCGTCAGTATATATTTTCAAACACAGTCAGAGAGACCGCGAGGCCAGTATCCCAGATAATAAGGACGTTTGATGACGGAAAGTAGACCAGTAAACCTGTCTTTGTTGGTAATACCTCTCTGCATATAGCATTTTGGGGAAATAGAGGCTTGAGGCCGCGCCGCAGCTCAATGAAAGGACATTCGGCCAAACGGCCAACGACTGAGGGAGCCCTTGTGACCAATTACATAGCAACCAGTAGTTATGTAGGAGAGAACACTGGGGAAGAGAATAGAAACTGGAATAGCCACCCCAGGTGCGGTTTGGACAACCTGAGATTGGAACCCCGATCCTTTGGTCGTTGGCCGTTCGGCCGAACGCTCTAACATTGAGCCACGGCGCGGCCTCAAGCCCCCATTTCCCCAAAGTGCTATATGCTAAGAAGCATCACCGAAAAGACAAGTTTACACCCAATCCCGAAGTGTGGAACCCCTGGGGCTCAAACTCGCGACCTGTTAGTTTGAAGTCCAACGCCTTTAGCCACTGAGCCACAGGCTCGTTGCCCTGTCGGTTTCGATCAGGGCTTTCTAATGATAGAGGGGCGCTCACCGATTGTTCTAACGGAACTCACTCGTTCCTTTGTGCCTTACGGGCTCTCACTCTGGAGTCCAACCAGCAGCCGCACAGCGGCGCTTGTCTTTGTCGGTAATAACATTCTGCCTATATCCTGCGCCGGTGTGCGGCAGCTGGTTGGACTCGAGAGAGAGAGCCCGTAAGGCACAACGGAACGAGTGAGTTCCGTAGACACGATCGGTGAGCGTACCTCTACCAAAGGCAGGTTTACTGGTTTACACTCCATCTTAACTTCTGGGATACCAGCCTCACGTTCTGTCTGGCTGTGTTCGGTGCGATTACTGGTCGAGACGTCACCAGCTGCATAGGCGCCAGACCCCCTCGGTAATTCTGTATTTATCCTGAGGAAATGCTTTAGGAAATAGGCACTCTATCTAACCCTCCGATATGTATTGGCTGTGAGAGACCGTTTTCCAGAACACAGGGGTGGAAGGTATATCGTTGAATTCGCAGAGGTTTGAAGAAGTCAGGCACTAATTTCCAGCGTGCTACCAGGCAGCTGCAGACAAATTCCTCTTCATGTCTCCCTCATTTCTGCCTTTACTGGTGAGATCGTCTCGAGCATTGACTACTATTCAACGTGCTACTGCCTGAGTAGGTCGTAGACAGTTGGATTTAGGGTAGAACAAAACCGCCGCACTCGGTCCTTCCACTAGACTGGCTCGACGAATGCTCCTTCGACAATGCACTTCTCCATCCCAGCCGACAGAGCGGCTTCAAGTGGTCACGGTTGGACTTGAATTCTCACCGCGCCTTGGGTGTACAAACACATGAAACGGCGGCATAAAGTGTTGATGATGGCAAATACACGGAAACGGTCAATCCAGTATACCCCTTCCCTGTCTCTTATGCTTATTTATTCAAGATTTCCATTGAGTTGCCTGTGTGTATCTCATCGAAACTAATGCTGACATCACCGACTTCTCAGGTCCACACTTTTTCCCCCTTTTCTCACATCGCACATCGGCCTGCTCGGTCACCTGCGAACCCATCGCACAGAGACACCTGGTACACCAACCTACACTAGCCGCCTTCGCCCCCACTGCCCACTGGTCAAGTGCATGTTGTGGACCAGGGGTGTGGCGACACACCTAGGCGCGGGTCCGCTCGTGATAGCCACCTGCGCCCTCTGGCCTTCTTGGCTCTGTCTTTACATTGGGTTCAGGTTGGGAGTGGGGAGGAGGGAGTGAGGTAGATGCTGAGCAAGTCTACTATTACTATAAACTAATTTACGCGCTTCACATTGTTGTGGAGCACACGGAGGACATCGTCGGACATGATGGTCGAAATGTCATGTGTCCCAAAACCTCAATTTCAGTGTATGACAGAAATTTTGATTTCAGTTCTGCAATTCGGACATTGGTTTTAACAAACCAACAGTTGTCAAGCATGTGAAGCATTCTGGCAGAATGTATACCCAGGCAGAATTAAATGCATATAGATCCTGCACAAAGATCTTCTGCACGATAAGAAGGCAAAATTCTTCCCTAATCACTGCATTCGAAAAACGGAGAGACTAACTAGTGTGCAATCTCCAACGAACGCGCCAAATAGTTTTTGGCGAAAGTTGCTTTCCCGGGTAGCGTGAACAAAGATCAATCTGACGGAACCTTTGGGTTCATGCGGGAGTCCAACAAGATGCACGGAATTTGTGGAGCATTAGAGCAGAACAGTAGCCGGCCTTGCTAGTCCGTAATTGGTTTCGAAGTCCAAGCACAGCAGCGGTGAGGCAGACTTTCTCAGCGCTTACTTCCCTCCCTCCTCCCACACACATCTGGCTGCTCTGACAGGACAGGTGCGTAAAAACGCAGCGCTCTACGCGTGCCACACGCCGCCTGGTCCCCACAGCAAGTCTCACGAAGATGACTCGAATGTCATAAGTGTCAGTGGGCCATAAAGACTGCATTGAAAATGGGCTAGTGGGCCGAGTTGCAGCCCTGAGATTGACCCATCTGTCCCGTCAATCAATAGACTTCCAAGCCTCGTCTCCTAGAACATCGTGATAGACTCAAGCGCATCAGAGTTATTATTATTGGGCAGTTCTCTGAGGATGGATTCCCCAGCGCGGACCTCATCGTCTTTTCCCTCTTGCATGGACCAGTGGACTGTCCAAGTCTTTCAACCAGCTGGTGGTGGGATTGGAAGCGGCGGCTGGCACATCAAAATGACTAGTAGCTATGGCAGCGGTTATGGGCTCGCGCAGACCGTGCGCAGCC
Organism: Spirometra erinaceieuropaei; assembly: GCA_902702965.1. NCBI lineage: Eukaryota > Metazoa > Platyhelminthes > Cestoda > Diphyllobothriidea > Diphyllobothriidae > Spirometra > Spirometra erinaceieuropaei. The sequence continues at coordinate 166,822 of CACRXP010000959.1, read as the reverse complement.
TGACTGGAGCGCGTCGCGAGCCTACGTTCTGGTCTAAATAATCTTCAGCGTAGCCAGCTATGGTAGCCGAATTCGAGTACTTGCTGGCATGGGAATCAGACAGTAGTGGCTTTAAATTCCCTGACCCGGGTCGATCTTCTACTTCTACTTGATGTTTGTTCAACTAGCTCATGAACGGCCATAGCCTTGGAAATACATTTCTCCTTGAGTTGATAGTACTTCGAGCACCGAGGCACAAAGTCATGCGAATATCCCATTTAGAAAGTAGCCTGAGATAGTAATTATTTCTATTTTTATACATTTCTCCACCGGAATAGTGAATTTAAACTTGACTTAAGAGGCTGTTAGCAGAACTGTGCTTTTAGTAGGCAGGATGATTGCCTCCATAAGGCTCTATATATGGCTCTTGCAGCATAGGGTAATGCACTGAACAGAAGTCCTGACAACCAGATATTTGCCACCTATTGGCAGTCGTTTTAAGTCATTCCTCTGCACTGACCAGGTGATGTAAAGCATAGTGGTTGCCAAGCACTGCTTACTACACGTCTGTCAGGATCCAGATGCAGCGTGACATTGGCTGCCTTGGTATTTGAAGTCGTCCACTGTCATCCACGGTGCCGTTGATGGGGATGCGAGCGCTCGGGGACTCGTGATGCATGACCACCGTTTCGTCTGTACTGATGGTCAGTCGAAAGTGAACACAGCCGGAGGCAAAGAGATGCACGCTCTATTGCATGTCTTCTTTGGTCGTGGAGCTGAATGCACAGTCGTCGTCGAAAAGCAGACCTGTAGATGGACGTGTCGAGGCCTGAATTCGCCAGTTGATTAGAAGATACCCATTTGTCCTGTAGGTTATGCGGATCCCCGGGCGCTCATCAAGGTAGGCCTCCATCAGCAGGACGGAGACCGTAAGGCTGAAGAGGGTGGGCGTAAGGACACAGCCCTGCTTTCCTGGTCACTGGGAATGCCTCGGAGAGTGCGCCGTTGTCCGCGACGTGCGCCATCGTACCGCGTACCATGTGTTTGAGTCACTCGGAACAGCCAAACTTCGGGATGATTTTCCACATTCTTCCGCGATTCATCGTACACGAAGATAGTGTAGAGGTGGGTTCGCGTCTCCGGCTCACACTCCTGTAGCTGGTGGACGACTTGGATCATATCGATGATTGCGCAGTGTCGGCGGAATCCACAATGACTTTCGGGCAGAAGTCCTTGTTCTAGGTGTCCGCTGAGACGGTTGAAAAGGATGCAGGCGAAAATCATCCCAGAGATGCTGAGTGGCCAGATGCCTCTGTGATTGTAACAGAGTTGCTGTTTACCTTTCAAGCGTTCCTGAAATTCCGAGGGAATTGTCCACAGCACCATATCTATCGAAATAACGCCGTCATTTGGTCCAGCAGTCGGCGGCTGCCGTGCTCGTAGATTTCAGATGGGATCGCGTCGGTACCGGATGTTTCCTTGCTGGAGAGTTGTTGCACTACGCGAATGAATTTTGGGAGAGAAGACGGAAGATCCTGGTCGATGTTGATTGCTACTTGGGGAGCCGGTCGATGGCGGAGTCGGAGATTGCGGAGGGACGGTTGAGGACGTTTCTGAAGTGCTTGGCCCGAGGTTTCAGAATCTGCGACTTCTTCATCATAAGCGTTGATCCATAGGGGCTGAGAAGCGGTGCATGTCTTTTTTCTGGGTGTCGCAGAAAAGGAATTCTTTAATTCGCTGCTGTCGGCATATCCCTGCATCTCATTGGCCTTGGGAACCATCCAGGAGTCGTGCTGTTCTCGCAACCGTTGCTGAGCAGGGCGGTGGCAGTGGTGGATGGACGCTTAGTTCACATCGGTTGGACGGCCGAGGTGGGCTTTGTGCAGCCTGTTTTTCCCGGTGAGCGGGTTGCTGATGATTGCGTCTTTGTCGTCGAACCTATGCCGGTGCTGGCGACTTGCGCGGCGAGGAAACCCAGGACGGTAAAATGAACGGCGTCCAGCAGTTGGCACCACTAAGTCTCTACGGAGGCCTTTGCATCTGCTGCCAGCGAGTCTTTCAGTCGCTCGGTCAGTTTATTGCTGGGATTCAAACGATGTGCAGGAAAAGACAACAAATCGATATTCAAACTATTTCGGGACCGCTTATCTTGTGGCCTCCTGCGGGGTTGCCGACGGGGCCTCAGTTTGGAGATGACGAGGCGATGGTCCGTCCAGCCATCGGTTTCGCAGATTGCCTTAGTCCCCATCACGTTCTGCCAATCTCGACTCCGGACGAGAATATAATCCAGCAGTTGCCAGCGTCGTGATCGGGGGTGCGTCCAGGTGGCCTTCTTCCGCAATAGCAGGCCAAAGAATATGTTGGTCGTGATGCGGTTGTGCTCTGCGCAGGTTCTCGGTAGAAGAAGACCATTGTCGTTGCAGTCCCCGATCCCGTGAGGACCCAACACTCCCCTACAGGCAGTGCATTCTGTTTTGATGCGGGTATATATATATAAGCCCGAAACAGTACTGTATCAATCTACCCGCATTCTCTGTCATCCCTCCTCGCTGCTATTATGACTTGGCCGACTTCGGCCTGGTAATTGGTTGCCTGTTCGTGACCTTTGCCACCCATACGGAGCTTGTTTGCTTCGTGAAGCCAATAGATCGGTGTGCGCCCATTCCTGATTGATAAATACCCGATCTGCAGCGACAGAAAATGACAGGTGGCGAGGCACTGATGAACTTCGGTTCGATGAAGTGCTTATGACCCATCTGGTAGACCCCAGTGGTGGATCAACTGCGCCAGGTGCGTCTGTGCGCATGTTTGTCTTTCTGGTCCCAGCTGCTGGTGGTCAGGGTTATGATTGGTTGAATGAAGGCACAATATGCCCGAAACAGTACTGTATCAATCTACCCGCATTCTCTGTCATCCCTCCTCGCTGCTATTATGACATGGCCGACTTCGGCCTGGTAATTGGTTGCCTGTTCGTGACCTTTGCCACACATACGGAGCTTGTTTGCTTCGTGAAGCCAATAGATCGGTGTGCGCCCTTCCGCGCGCAAACCTGCGCGATCCTCTTCAGAATTGCTTTCGGCCACTGATTGTTTATAAAGCTTAACAGGTGTCGTGGATTCGCGAAGGAGGAGAAACAAACATTTGCTTCCGGGGTTCGACGAGTAGTTTGCTTCTTTACTTCATCAAGGGCCTACGATACTATGGGTATGAATCACGAAAAGGCGTAAACGCAAAACAGGGACAGATCTAACGGAAAGACGGGAGATAATACACGTATGACCTTCTTCGTCTCGGCTGCTTCGAGCAGTACTGCCAACATTTTCGACGGTGTCGTTGTCACCGGCTCGGCGATTCTTCACAAAGTTGATAAGATCAGCTATGCTCCCAAGTTAGGTCGATGCAGATACTGGTGTGTATCGCACAACCTCTCGACCTCGCAGCACTTCAGGACAGATAGGAGACTGGAAAGTAAGGGGCAATATACGGAGTCCTGCGTGCAGTAAACAGTAATCTTGACAGAAACAGTGTTGTGATCCTCAGTGCCGCCTTGTTGGAAGCCAAGCCAGCGTAGGGGCAACTGACTATCACATTTTCTCCCAGCAAAGCTAACAAGTAAGTATCCTTGGCATCTAACGCACACACTTTCTGGACAGTACGCACTCAGGCAATCGCTACTTACGTACAGCCCTTTGAAGTCTTTCCTTTTCGTTGGAAGATTCGATCAGGTGATGCGTAGCACAGTATTTGTTAAGCACTTCTTTCCACCACTATGTCAGAATAAAGTGCCGTGGTCGAACCTTCCGACTGAGGTAGATATCGCAGTTTGACCACAGTACACAGCGTCGCAACTAACACATTCGATTTTGTAGCAAACCCATTCGTCAGGGTGTACGAACTGGATGCATTAGGTAGATACGTGCTGGTTTGATACTTCTATCTGATGTTTTTTCAGTTACAGGAAACCAGATGTTTATCTGACGCCTCTTCTTTTAAAATGCGGTGCATTTGGATAAGCGTTCTGACACAGGGCCGTCAGTGAATCTGGACTACCAAGTGTTCTTTCTCAAAAATAATATGTTATCTGACGTCAGTTGTTATTTGAGGGTCAGGACGAAATGCCTTGTTTTTTTAGTGGGAAAGAACAAACTGTCGTCATAGTATTCTAAAGAGTAATTTGACTCAAGCCGGGTTGGATGCGGATAATGAGGAAGTCCTGACAGAACACAAGATTGAAAAGCCAAATTGGCGAACACGTGTTTTCAGTAACTCTTCATCAGGCCAAAACGGTTACAATGAAGTTTGAGTTATGCGAATTACATGACTTATAAATGATTCGGGGACAATTAACATCGATCGTTCCCACGCCACTCGCATGACGAGGCGTGCTATGGCGTGGTCGGCGTGTCGTGGTCATTGGGTTCAGGAGGCGAGGAAGAGGGGGGGCATAGGCTGTGAGTACGTCGTGTACCTTGTGCACACACCCTGGCATCGGGAGGTTGGGGCGACGTTGGGGTCGGCGTCGGCCACGGAAGACAGAGCGCCTCTGTCCGAGTCTTCTGACAGCATAGCACTGGATTGCCTAGCCGTATAGCCACTGCCTCAGCTGTAGCTAGCACCCGTTGGCGTAGGCCTTTGGAGAAGCCTGCTGGTGTCCGGTAGACAATCTGAAAGGCTTCTTTGGCATCGACTCGGTGATTCGTATCGACAAGATGTGCGAGAATAGAACTCGAGATCGATTTCTTCTCACCTTTGCCTAGCCAGGCCGGTATGTGTTCACGTACTCTCTTTTCCAAGCGCCTCGTTGTACGGCCAATGTATCCCGCTCCACAGGAGCAAGTGAATGAATAAATACACATCGATGTGGCCTGCAACGGGAGTCGGTCTTTACCTCCCAAGCGTAGGAGGGGAGAGTTAGTGAAACACACATGTAAGTTCGCCGCGGGGAAAGCGCTAGTGATCGCTGTCTTCCTCGCCCCCTAACCCAATGAACACGACACGCCGACCACGCCATAGCACGCCTCGTCATGCGAGTGGCGTGGGAACGATCGATGTTAATTGTCCCCGAATCATTTATAAGTCATGTAATTCGCATAACTTAAACTTCATTGTAACCGTTTTGGCCTGATGAAGAGTTACTGAAAACACGTGTTCGCCAATTTGACTTTTCAATTGTAACATGGGAGTATTCGCTGAACTTAGAACACAAGATTATTAGCTGACTTTTCCTTGTGGAGTAATTTTTGTCAGAGTCGAGAACTCCTAAAGCAAACGCTGGTGTTCTGCGATTTGTGGGAGTCAGAGTGAACGTCCTACAAACAATGTAATGTTGAAAGCTCCAAAATAAGGACTTTCTTTCCAAGAAATGTTCTGGACGCAGATAGTATAATACTGCTGTTATAGGCCTAAAATTGGACGTAAACTGCCAACATAGGTGGATCAGTACGTAAAATTGTCTTCCGGGGTAAACAGTTCAAATTCTTCGCCGAATGTGCTCCCATCGTAATTACAGCGTATTTGAATTTTACACTCTCGCATAGTACCCTGTGGTCGGAGTAGACAATACGGTAAATGCATCATAAATCATCGTGAAACTCCAAGCGACGAATGGAAAAAGGAAATGCTTACTTTTACCCTCTGGAATGACCGCACATAACAAGAAGACTGGCCGGGGAGGAGTTTAAGAAAATATATTCGATCCTGACTAAAAGTACTCATTTTGCTCATTTTAAAATACCGATTGACATAGAGTGCGCAAGGAGTTAGGACGCATCAGGCAAGGGGGCCTCATTTTTGGTTACAGGTAGAAGTGCGGATTCACGATTGGTAAATGAGGATCCCTCATACTGAAGCGGTTTAATGGCAATAATTTTGATGATGGTAGCAATTTCCGATTACAGAACCTGAACATTGGGAACTCGATGTTTACTGAACTGCATTTGTTGGAAGCTCTACCAAGCATTTTGGGAAGAGCATTCCAACACCGATGAACATAGGGTGCGGACGGAGTTAGGACGCATCAGACAAGTTAAATTGCCTCATTTGTATGGAGGAGACCTCAATTTTGGTTACAGGTGGAAGTGCGGAGTTACGATTGGTAAATGAGGGTCCCTCATGCTGAAGCGGTTTAATGGTCATAATTTTGATGATGGTTGCAATTTCCAATCACAGAACCTAAACATTTGGAACTCGATGTTTACTGGACTGCATTTGCTGGAAGCTCTACCAAGTATTTTGTGCTGAACACTTCCGTGAGGTCAAATAACCCACTGCCCCTGGACTTCTTACTATGCTGATTAAATGAGGGTTAACCGTTTAGTCAGGAAGCATGGATTCGTTGATGGCGCATTTCAACGACGTCCGATATGTTCAATTTCATCAGCCGATTAGATTTCGCCTAAGTTTTTATTTAAGTCACGTGTATGCAGGTCCCCAGTTAGGCATTGTGTTCCCAGATTTGGTTTTCAGATCGATTACGTTCTACAGCAAAAGGTCGTCAGACTGTCAGCTTCCACATTGACGGAGGGTGTCTTTTCTTCCCTTCCCTCTTGAGTCTTTGCATCCAACCCTGCTGGACGGCTGTGAATTCAGCTACTGTCTGCAAAATGAAAGAGTTTATAAAACTCCTGCAGTTTTGAAGAATCTGAAGTAGGACTGGGTCGGCCTCGAGTCCCTCAAAGAGGCAGGGAGTTAAGTGGCATTGTCCAGAATTTTCGGACGGGGGGTTGCATTCGTCAACCTCCGTTGCAAATTCTCTGCCCTGCAAATGGTTGTTTTGTGTCAGTTGGGTCAATATAAATTATTCAAAATCTGCCAAAGCATCTATGAATTACGTGAGCCTGATAGTCATCTGTTGGATTCTAGGTAAATTACTTAAGAAATCTTGCTTGGACGATCAGCTTGCTGTATCAGATTTGGTGGATTCCAGACGTTGCGGTATGTTGGGCGGGTAACTTGACCCAAGTGTGATAAAACTCGCGTCGTCCGGCGGGGCCTCATAGCTCGAGTGGTTAGAGTGCTGGCTGTACTAAAGCCTTTCCCTTACTGCGTCGGTTCGAATCCCACCGAGGCGCCGAGTTTTTCGCAGTTGGGTCAATATGAATTATGTGTCAACCTTACACAGCCCAACTTTTGCATAACCTGGGATTTTAATCGAGGGAATTTAAGACTTGCGCATTTAAGTTCCGTCGATTTTCATTGAAATGCCAATGAATGCTTTGCGGTTTTCAGTGTTCTTAATCGACTGCTCGAAGATGGGTTCTGTTGGTTGTGTCTCTCAAAACCTTCAAAATAACGCAATAATTAAGGACTTTTACCTAGACAGTGAGTTCTCAAACGTTCTGCTCCATTTAGATGACAGTTCGAGTCCAGTTTGTGGAGTCACCTAAGCATGAAATCAAAACACTGAAAAAATGGACGTCAGCTGCGAAGGCCACGGAATTCGAGGTTTCCCGAAATGATCACAGTGATTTTTGCCTTTGCCTTTCATGAATTTTGTCACCTATTGTAACACATTGTTGTTAAGTGAAACGGCAGAAGGCAGATGGTCTGGTTTGAGACATCGAAATCTTCGACTGGGGTCATCAATCTTTCAAATGGCCAAATTGTGATTAAACTCGCATCGTCCGGCGGGGCCTCGTAGCTCAAGTGGTTAGAGTGTTGACTTTACTAAAGCCTTTCCCTTACTGCGTCGGTTCGAATCCCACCGAGACGCCGAGTCTTTCACAGTTGGGGCAATATAAAATATGTAAAAGATGCTTCGCCCACAGTCCGCAGAGTACTGCACTTATAGTCTGTCTATAAAAGATACAAAGATGGATTGAAGTTACTAAAGGACCAAAGTCTCAAGCTTCTGTCTGTTTCCACTGGTGCCAGTAAGCACATTCGTCTTACCCTCTTCCCTTCATTTGTTAAAAATGTTTTTCCTTCTTATTCCAGCAGCATTTTAATATCTAACGTTTATCGGAGTTTAGATGTGTGAATGACTCTGAACAAGCATTCGTCATAACCGAAGTTTCGCACTTCTCCCATAAAGATCGGGCGGGTGGTGATTGATTTCTATCAAACATTCTTGAAGCTTCGAACACTCGGTTAAAAACATTCCAAGACTTATCCATTTCTTCACTTCGTCTGACAAGTAAATGCTTCTTTGATAGTCTGTCATTTTAACTGGAAATTTCCGTAGTGATAAGCATAACGTGCTGATTGTGCTACTTATCTCGGCGTTGGGTGATTTACATTGCGGTCGAGGTCAACTTCGTTTACTACCACTTAGGTTAACCAGGGGGACGTCCTGCCAGTTTCTCATGGAAATGTTTCGGGTTTGCATTAGGAGTACGGCTGTTAGAACATCCACAAGTACACTTTCTGATGTCGTTTCAAGCACTCGAGCGACAGTTCCACACACCCACACGTTTGTGACAAATTCTCATCGGGTCAACACGGAAATATACCGAGTTTGTGTCTGAATGGGCGTTACAAATGGACGCATGTGGGTCAGGCAAATATTTCAAGGCTTGTTCAAAGTGTCGCATATCAGAACTAATCCACTTTATTACATATGGCGTAAAATTTCGTGGGTATTCCGCTTTCAGAATTAAATGTGACGCCTGCCGAAAGGAATGAGTTAATTGGGGCGGTGCAGCTGGGTGACAGACTTGTTGAAATTTCGGGGTAATATGAATGAGTCTCTAAAAGTTGATTCAGGCCCGTGGGACACGCAGATTTATGCTTTCTTATGCAATTAATTCATTTCGGGAAAATATGTCCTTTGAAAATTCTATGGGGTTCAGATATATACAGACCTCATCCAAATCAGCAGCCTTCTCATTTTACGCGGATGTGAACAAAACAGAATAAACACTTTGTATTACGAAATACCATACTAGCAGCACAGATATGAACTAAAAGCTCAGACACGCGTGTTTCGCCGATATTCTGCTGCTGTATAGCATAGGGCATGGTTCATCAGTGGCGCTTCTAGCCTTCCCCGTGCGCTTTGTGGTAGATACTCCAGTTTAGAAATTGTTGCTTTTTAATTCCCTAAGAAGGTAACTGCGCCTACAGACCTTAGTATAAACTGATTTACCTCACGTTAGCAGTTAATGTATGGGGAGAATAAAAAGCGATAACAGAATAAGTAGTTTAAGCTCGGGAGTACAAACCTGATGCATTGTTAAGGTTCACGTTCGAGCAATGAGGAATTGAGCATGGCTTAAAACTCCTTTAAACGCCCTGCTTGTGTGTGTCAGAAGCGTGGCTACATTTTCTGAGCTAGTTTAGAACTCCACTTGCAAGAAATGCCAGGTATGGTTTGATCTTACAATCCGGTTTTTGGGCGTGTTACTTAACGAGGCCATCGTCAACTGATTTTCTGTCGTATGTTTAGTTTACTTGCGCATATCTTTGACATCCTAGGATTTGAGTGGTCGACGAATACTCTCGGAGGTCTTATCCTCCCACGGCTTTCGTAACCACGGTTTTTATACGATTTTTCAGATTACCTGACTAAGCCATGAAGTAATACATGAGGTGTGGTTTACCCCGTGATGCACCCAGTGTAGTCAGATGGGATTACCCCTTCGGGACTCATTTTTTCATACATGTGCCGTTGGACAAGCTACCGAACAGCCTACTCCACCCTCCGTGGCACGCTGGCTGATATCAAAAAGATAGTGGCATTTCTTGTACTACCGTTTATTTCGGGCAATTTTTCCACAATATTATTAAGGTAACTGAGGCATCCTTGTGAGTCTTCAACTTCGGTCGGGTGTCTTCCATACCATGCGGTTGTCCCATTCACTGTGCTGCGGCAATTGTCGGTACAGTTAGTGCTTCCAGCCCTCCAGTCATTTCGATTAACTTTGACAGTCTGAAATAACAAGATCCTCTCAACCCTTATGATTGATAAACACGGTTTCTTGCTCGTTCTGAATGTACGACCCGGAGAGTCTGCGCTAGAGGTCCGTTAATCAGCAGTGAACGAACAGAGCTGGGTTTCTGTTGAAGTTTTGGGCTCCATGATGGTCTGATTTGAATTGTGTCCAATTATTTGGATTTTAACTAGTCGATTGGACAAAATGCGATCAAAAAATGGGGACGATTTGTTGCTGCATAAGATACCGACTGAGTTATAAGCATTTCCTCAATGAAAATCAAATAAAAATGGACGAATAGACCTGACATGAACACAAAAATGAGGTTATCACTAACCGTAACTAAGTACAACTAGGAAAACCTACGAAGCCCTAATGAGAGCAGGCCATTATATTGCGTCGAACAAAGCTTTAGGCAAAACCCATAACCGTATGTCACGGGTGGGAGGTTTTCCCCTCAGTTTACGAGTCTGCTACCTTTATAGTTTCTTGCTACTGAAAGGATATGAACATCAACATCGATAAATCTTGTCAATGAAATGCGACGATTATTAATCGCTGGCCGTTAAGCGATCGCCTATGAGAGTTTACAACCAGAGTTGCTTCAGTCAGAATGAATAGAACGTTCGGTAAACTAGGTCAAATGATCAACCTGGATATATGGCGAGGGGTTGAAGGAAACGAAGTGGACAGACCACTTTAAATATCGTTTACTATTTTCAGCATGTCTGACGGTCTGAAAATTCACTGGAAAGGTCCATGTAGAATTTTATCTCTCCCAGTTTGCTTAAACTGATTATATAAGTGCCTAGTAAATACTCGAATCCCAGTAAGACTGAACTAGCTAACTTCCGTCTGCGAACACCACGGCGCACTGTGCCATTGTCAGGCGCTGTTACCACGCATTTTAGTCCTGAAAATCTCAAACGGTAAGGAAAACTGGTTGAAAGGGGACGAAGAAGGTACACAATTGATCTGGTGAACCCGCCCACGCAAATGGCGTGTCCCCAATACCTTCGTATGCTGAGTAGTGGTGCGTCGAGCGTCCCTTTTCGACCACTTCTTCTGGTAAAATGTGAGGCAGTCCGCGTTCACGAAAAAACCCTCCTTCAGCGTTGAAATCAGTGTATTTAAAACTAGAGCTTTCCCATTTCACCATAGAAAATGCTAGGTTTTGTTGGGTTAACTAAGACATCAAGCCCTTGGTTTGGTGGATAATTACCTTATGTCCAGATATCAGCTTGAACGGGTGATGTCTGCCCAACCAAAAAGGTCGACAATTTCTTGAAGCCATGCACTCAGATGAGTCATGCACTAATCGGCACATTGAGTTAGACGCCATGTACAAAAATCTAAAGGAAATGTAGAAGAGGAGGGAGTCAATCGATACACAATAACGTATACTGAGGACACTTACTGACAGAGTCGCCGGAGAGCTATTGATTTTTTGGGCACGTTTGAAATTTTGACTGATTTTTTGTATATTTACTCAAGTCTGACGACGACACGGGAAACCGAACATCGAAAATTTACTAATAAAGTTCTTAGTCTTCCCAAAGAACCTACTATCTTCAAATTATGTTCTTCGGGGTGCCTGCCTTTCAACATATATATACATATTTATTTATTTGGCCCGTTCATCATCTTCAAAAGAAGACAAAGAAGAAAAGGGCGCGATTGCATGACCCACACTCTATTGGTGTTGATATTTCGGAAACTTCCTCGTTTTCATCATCAGAGTGGTGTGTGTCTGTTCCTGCTGGTTCGGAGTTGTTCTGTCTCGCCGCCTGTCTCGTGTTGTAGGCATGCCTGACGTGCGATCTTTGACCTGCCTTCTGGTTGGGGATTGTCCTTGGTCTCTCAGTGGGCGACCGCCGGCGCGCTCCTGTGACCCCGGCGAGGCGAATAGGTGATGATGGAAACGATGACGTTTTCGAAACGTCAGCACCCAATACAGTGTGGTCCATGCAATCACTTCCTTTTCTTCTTCGTCTTCTTTTGGAGATGATGCACGGGATAATTTATCCGAACCTCGAATATTCCCTAATGTTGATTTATATATATATATATATATGAATTGGAACGCAGGCGTCCCAAGAAATATAAATTGAAATCAAAAACGTTCTTTGGGAAAGGGAGAAAACTTTATTGAGTAAATTTTCAACGTCGGTTCCCCGTGTCGTCGTCAGACTAGAGTAAATGTGCTGAAAACAATTAAAATTTCAAACGTGCTACAAAATCAATACTCATTTGGTGCCTCAGCTAGTAAGCTGCCGTCGTATGTGTCTGTCCGTATTGATCGGCTTTCGTCTCTTTCACTTTTCTCTACACGCATCCACGAACATCAACTTGCAGTTAAGAGGCGAGACCACTTGTCTCAAATGGCCATGCACACTCTTGATACTGGGCACAATTTCGCATGGGACAAAACTCGCATCGTCGGAGTTTGCCCATCTAAAAAAGGCCGAGAGTTTCTTGAAGCCATGCACTCCGATGAGTCATGCATCAACAGGCATATCGAGTTAGATGCCACGTACAAGAATCTCAGAAAAAAGTGGAAGAGACGAAAGCCGATCAAACGGACTGACACATACGACGGCAGCTTACTTGCTGAGGCACCAAATGAGTATTGATTTTGTAGCAAGTTTGAAATTTTAATTGTTTTCAGCACATTTACTCTAGTCTGACGACGACACGGGGAACCGACGTTGAAAATTTACTCAATAAAGTTTTCTCCCTTTCCCAAAGAACGTTTTTGATTTCAATATATATATATATATATGGGCAGAATGGTGTTACCGACAAAGACAAGGGAGACTGGAATGGCCATTTCAAGCTTATTAGCCGTCGTCAGCCAGCCATACCCAAGCCCGAAGTGTGGAACACCCGAGCCTCGAACTCGCTACATGTTGGTTTAGAAGTCCACGCCTCTACCCACCGGGCCACGAGCCCGTTGCCTTGTAGCCTTGTTGCCTTGCCCCCTAACATTATATATATATATGTGGTAGAGGACGACAGAGAGGGTAGATGGTTGTCGGTAATGCCATTGTGCATATACATAGTGGTAGAGGGACGGCAACTTTAGTCTGCCCATAAATACATATAGTCGAAGGGAGACGGCGCTCGGATTTTACCCGGATTGTCCCCCAAAAACAAGAAGATTTCGGTGATAGGACAAACGAATATTATGGTAGAAGGGCACTCAACGATCGTTCCTACGGAACTTACTCGTTCCGTTTTGTCTTAGGGCTCTCTCTCGAGTCCAACCAGCAGCCGCACAGCGGCTATAGTATAGACAGAATGGTATTACCAGTCTCCATTGCCTTTGTCAGCAACGCCATTCTGCCTATAAATAGATATTAAATACAACTGAGAGACGATAACAGTAACGCATGCATGGCCGAATCTCAAACAGAGAATTTGACCCACGACACGCATTATGTACCGTGACTGAAATCTGAATAGACCGTTTGGAGCACACTTGCTGTAGTTGCATCCTCTTAGTAAATTATTTTTAGACATGGAATGATTATCTTGAAGAAGGATTTTCAGTAAAATTATTTTCCTAGTGAGAATGGAGGTATACTTTTTGATAAAGATTGTATGAAGACTGTTCCCTATTCTACTGAGTACCTTACGCCAAGAACGCATGACTGCACGTTTTGCTGCGAAAGGGCATATATAAACCAGCGAGAAGGATGTGAACATTATGCGAACTCCGCGCCATATCTGAAGTGGGGTCATTTGCTGTACCACTAGTGGTTGTCAACGGACTTTTCACGCGAGGATTGAAGAGGACACTGCGTTGCTAAAAAGGGGTGTAGTTAGAAGGTTAGCGGGAAATGACACAAGTCTAACAGCTCGAATGTGAATCAGTGCCTGCCTTTTTGCCTTAAAAATAACTATTTTCTCTGACCACGTGCTTCTAACACCTTAAGTAGCTCGGTTTCTCTTCGTACTTCGGCAGTTAACATAATCTGAGCACATTCAAGTGCTAACCAAATCAAGGGGATTGTATTACCAACGTTCTGGGGAGCTTGGCCGGCTCTCCATTATCAAAGCGCTTAGAGCAAAAATCGACCAGAATTTTGAATAGACGGGCGGTGAACACTTCACTTTTTCAGTTTATCGACCCGTATTTCTTACATTTGCTTACCTTAGCACAATTGAAGCCCGTCAATGTCACTTGGCGTCTTTTTGAAATGAAGAGTGGTTTTTTATTGCTCAATGCAACGATGACCTTTGCAGCCTTTAAAGGCCCCTCCTCGTCTCGAGCATAAAAAGGATGGCTTTATGTTTATGGGAACATTATGGTCACATCTACCGTGATTTCATTTTTTGAAAACTTTCTATGTACGAAGTTCTGCTCGCTGATTATTCATCTTCATACCTAGCTGCTTCCTCTATGCCAATAAACAGTTGGCATCATTATTAACACAAATTGATCGACGTACGTGTTTACGTATTCGATCCGACAGTTACTTGCAAATAGCCTTTTTTCATCCACATTGACTGTACCAATATGACCGTCTAATTCAGTATAATGCAGTATATATGAGGGATAGAGGCAGAGCCTTGGAGAACCCTATTGACAGATAGACGTATGAAAATAACATGCAGATATTCGCATAGCAGTTATGCCAGTCATTGATATCATGTAAATGTTTGACCATCAAGCATAAATATATCTAGTCTTCTTTTGAAAGTCTCGACGTTTTCCGCTAAGACAACGGAGTTTGGCAATTTGTTCCATCCCTCAACCAGCCGGTGGGAGAAGAATTTGGCCCGCAACTCGAGTTTGGCATATTTCGTCTTCAATTTGTATTGGTGCACTCGAAGATTTGTCGTCCGCGCCAGCTCGAAGATATCGTCAAACTGAAGAGCACAGTCTAGCCCTCGGACGATCCTGAAGGCCATGATCATATCCCCTCTGTACTGCCTATAAAAGAGAGGAAATATTCTTAGCGTCTCCAGCCGTCTCTCATAAGGTAAGGTACTTAATCCGCCGACTAGCCTGGTCGCTCTACGTTGTACGTTCTCCAGTAGGGTGTAATCTTTTTTCGTCCAGGAACACCATGCCTGGACACAATATTCCAACATTGGTCGAACGTATGCGCCAAATACTCGGCCGAAAAGTTCTTCATCAAAATTGACGAACGATCTTCTAATCGCGCCTAGGATACCCATAGCTTTCTTTGATACCTTGGCGCAGTGAGACGATGGTTTGAGAGTTGACGTCATCCACACACCGAGGTCTCTTAACTCGTTGACGGATTCGAGTTGGTGGCCTCCTATAAAGTACTGAGATTCAAATGTCAACGTCCTCCTGTTGCTCGAACGTAATCGGACAAGTTGGCATTTGTTACGATTGAGGCTGAGACACCACTCATCACACAATTGTTGCAAGCGATTTAAATTGTCTTGTAACTGTACAGAGTCTTCCGGCTTCTCTATTGACTTCCACAATTTGAGCTCGTTGGCAAACATTACGCGCTCGCAGTTCAGACAGTCCAGGCAGTCGTTCACATATATTAATAGTCTAATAAAACATATAATAGTACTGCTGCCTTAATTCATTCACTGGTGAAGCCCATCTGTACCTCAGGGTTGCGATACAACCATTAAACTTTCCTACATACAGACATGTTATGCAAATCGTAATTAGTGCTCTACTTTGCCAATAAAATTTCGCCAAGTGAAGTTTTTTGTGGTAGAAATTGAACTGTAACTCGTTTCTTAAGGGCCAATCACTTTCTGGACTCGGTCAAAAAGGGTGTAGGTAGAACACCACGGAGACTAACGATTGCACCTAAAGAATAAACAAGTAGAAAAACGATTCTACCTCATCATACCCTTAAAAATATTCAACAACTATGCTTGATTGTGAATATACGCTAGACACAGTCGCAAGCGATGCCATTAAACAGTCGTCGAGTCCATTAGTGATCCGCATTATTAACACTGACTGATGAATGCTACAGGAATGTACATGCTTGCTTTCTAATTCCGGATGAATGCCTTTTTTATCCGTATTGGCAGTACCCATACAGGTGTTTAACAAAACAATTATGTTTTAATGATCCAGCCAATATATAGGCCAAGATTGGGAAGGCGTATATCTGGCGTGTATTCCCAAATGCATTACATAAAAAGAGCTTACTGCTTCAAATCCGTCGTCCAAGCGATGCGGTGTCCCAGTAAAGTGGCTGAAAAAGGAAAATAAAGTCAAAGAATCGGGAGAAAGGAAAAGAAAGATTTGTCAAAAGTTGTTAGCCGATGCATGGGAGGTCTGATAATGTGCGTGTACCGGTAGAGCGTACTGTGGCAGTTGAGGCCCTGATCACAAATTTATCGAATTTTTACAGAACTTCAGACTTTGGCATGTGCTCCGACAACAAACTCGATGGACTTTTGAGGAACTTAAGGAATGCTAGTCAAGAGTGATATTGTTTTAGATCAGTTACTGTCTATGTCGTCGGCTTGATGCTGCATCAGTATGCGACAAGGTGTTGGAAGAGGATAATTAATGTCCTTGTTCTCAGAGGATCCGACCGGGTGAATTCAGTTGGCCTTTCCAGGACTAGTGCCGTATTTATTTCGCCTGTGTTTTAATACTGTTTACCCCTATTCTTTGAGGGTGTTTAAAACAATCATGAGGGTTCCCTAAATACGGAAATTTATGTGGATTATGCCTTATACACTAATTCCTCAGAAAAAAACTTCGCGAATTAAAGGCTTCTTTGAAAGAAACTGAGCCGTGGAGCTTTTTTTGAAACAGCGTAGTTCTTCAAAGGCCACATGCATTCTGGCCTCCATCAAACAAGGGCTGAAGATGGAAGACCACAGAGAAAGGCGGGTACAACAACTTAAGAATAAATAATCAAAAGCAATTCTGCCTCATCGTGCCCCGGGCAAATATTCAGCAACAATGCCTGGTTGTGAAAATTTGCTAAACACAGTCACAAGCAACGAAAGCTATAAGCTACTTAGATCCATTTTGTGCGAAGTGCGATGAGCCCCTTCAGATTAATAATGAACAGGGAACTTCATAAAGAAGTAGTTACAACGAATCAAACCATTCCATGCAACCACTAGGACTTGGTATAAGTCCGATTGGAGGCTGTCATAGTAAGCCTAAGCAAGCCCATGTGATTCAGGTAGTGATTATTAGTGTCCTTATTGCTTAAGATGCCTAAGAATTTTTATAATCTGGTATTTAGCTGTGAGTATACACCTTTACGGATTAACTCGACCATCATTGAATCAGCTTCATTTAAATTCTCCGTCATCATGATCGAAACTAGCAGCTGTCGATGGGAAAGGGAATAAAGTCCCGGAAGAGCTCAGTGGTTGAGGAAAATCATATATCTGCCTAAGGTTCCCTTCCTGTCTTTGGTGTCCATATGCATATTTTGAGTAAAACATGGATTAAGATTTTCGCGATCACCAGTTCCCCATTGGATCCTCTAATGAGCAGGTGTAAATATAGTTTCAGTCTAAATATTGTCGGTGCATGTAAAGAAAGCAACCTTCAATCCTGAACATTGGGGACCTGTATCTCACAGTTCGTCAAATATTCTGACATAATTTCCCATGGATTAGGAGCTCTGCGTGAGCTGTTAGGTCTGCCGGAACTTTCAGGAAGCAATTTGAATACTTTTACTTTTGACGGTTCCAACATGAACGGAGTCAAATATCCAGTTTTGTGCTTTGAGCCATATCCTCTCCCGAAGTTGTTTCTTTTGTTCTTGAATTGACTCTCGGGTATTTCTTCCCCTTGAGGTTAAAGTAACACATATGTAGATCAGATATGTTCGCATTCGGTGCACGGGATTGGAGAAGATGTGACTAGGTGAGAGGCTAAAACGTATACTGATTTCGGACGTGGTACCTCTCAAAAGCGACCCGTCTCTAACAAACTGCAGTGTATTTTTTGTGTGGGGAAGGCTAACGAAGAAGGCCTGCCAATGTTCGGAAGGCCTCGAGGTAACTTCTGTCGTCTTCATGATCCATTCTGTTCAATAATCATCATTTTTCCCTAAGTCCGCATAATTTAGGATTCTATAGCAATAGTATGCTCCGCAATGCTCCCTGGCTGCACACCATCCATACGTAATGGACGCAGAAGACTGTTAGCCATTGAATAAACGCCCAAATCGGAACTCTAATGTCAAACCTAAATAATGTATTCGGTTCATTACTTGCCTACTTGTACTTGGTACGGCTGCGATCATGCCTGATCTACCCGGTCTTGATGATGTCCCGAAATATACCTCTCCGCGCGTGTTCATCTGTGGCAGCAAGCCTGGTCCAAAAATTACCACCATGCCTTGGCGGACTGTTCCGAGCCAGGTTTTGGTTTTACACCCTCCACTTGGACGCCTCCGATGGCGTAACGGTGCCAGGTCGAGGGCAGTAACCCTGAGCTCCTGATATGGACTACGAAGTACATGCCCAAACCATCTCAGTCGTCTTTCTTTGTTGGCCTGGCTTATACTTGCGATGTTGTCGCATCGAGCGTGGACTGTCTCATCTGAGACGAAGTCGGTATACTTCAACCAAAGGATGGCCCTCGAGCAGCGGTGGTTTAAATGCCTGCAGTTTTCGTACGTCCTCCACGCGCACAGCCCAGCATTCACGACCACAGAGAAGGGCAGACAGGACAAATGCACGATATACGCTGATCTTTGTGGGCATGGAGTGGTCGCGTCGGAACCATAGGCATTTTCTAAGGCTTGATAAAACTCGGCAGACAGCATCAATTCGGGAGACAATGTCATCCTTACTCTGACCATTCGGTAGCAGCGTTGCCCCGAGGTATTTAAATTGTCTACTTCTTCAAGTGGACAACCATAACTGGTTCACACGTCCTTTTGAAATTCGAAAATGAAAAACAAGCTTCCATTAAATCCTGCAATTCACTTCGCCGTGAGGCTATCCGTCTTATCCGTTCCAATTCGACTATTCAAAGGGCAACATAACAGCGCCTCTAAAGTTGCTGAAGTTTCATGAGGTTCCCTCTACTCTGTGCACCTCCGTTTACGATACTTCAGACTGAATTAGGCAGCGATAGGTTTCAGTTGATATGCCGTCGCGAGATTTGTTGTTTCCACTAAATTCTGCTGTATATACCTGTTTCAAGTTCATGCCAGGAAAATATTGCTTCAGATTTCTTAAACGGAACCTCCCCTCAGACATTATTAAGTCTTTGAGAGTCTTTTGCAATTACGACGCAGAACAACGAAAAAAATACGTGTGTAGAGTTTCTTCAGAACTGCACAAACAGCAAGGTGGATCCTGTGGAGTTGTACAAGATCCTGCGTCGAGGGAGATGACGTCCAATATTTAAAAAACTTGGCCGTTTTCCGCGATCGAAGGTAGAAGACTCAGTCAGTGATGTAGGTTGCAACAAAGCTCGCTTGAATCAGACTAGACGTGTTCTTGATAAGGTAATCTCTCTTTGTTGGTTAATGCTTATGAAACCCCCATGCATCGTTCAAACGAAGACTGGAGAGTCAGTTCGCTTTAAATTAATGAAGTTGGAAGGCAGGAGGCCTACGGGCGTTATTTTTGCTTCAAACGCCAAACAATTTATTCTTACTACATCTGACGTCAAACTTAATAAACTATAAGCAGGGTCTTCATCACTAGGGCTTGACTTTTGTGGGCCAAGCAAAAGAACGAACCCAGTTGAAATTAAACCCCAATTCGAAGAATTTAACTCTCAACTATTTGATCTAAAACCCAGATCGGCTGATGACGTGGGCTGGCTGGAAGTGAAATTTCTGGGTATATCTCATCAGTGTAATAAAGCTTCAATAACACAATCAGCACCAATAACTAAGGAACATAGCTGCTCTAGCTTCATCGAAGCCCAATGAACAAATAGGTCATTGTGTTTTCATTCATAAATGGAGAGACTATGCAATCCAAACAGAATCCATTTTAAACGGTCAGGGTCAACTTCGTCCAGAAACGCCAGGAAAGGATGAAACCAAGGCGTTAGGAGAATCCGCCAGAAAAATAGTTCAAAATGTGTTGGACTAAAATCCGATTGGCGCTAAAACCGCGCTATCCCTAAAACCGAGGGACGCATGTATTCCCAGACAATATGGATTACCAAAAACGCATAAAAAGGAATATCTCTACAAACAGTTCTGTTTATGTCTAATTCACCCCAAGACAGACTACCACAGTGGCTTGTCGACGAATTAGAACCAATCCGACACCGGTTTTCGACTTACACGATAAACGACAGTTGTCATTTTAGTGGAGAAATTGGGCATCACAACATCTTCATCAGATGAATCATCTCCTTGGACGTAAAATCACTATTTACAAATGTGTCGCTTGATGAGACAATAAACTTCATATACGCCAATTCGTTTCAAATCTGTCTTTCACCCGAAATACCACGCGATTTGTTGAAATTCGGCATGAAAAATTATCAGTATCTGTTTAATGAACAACTATACAGACAAACTGACAGAGTAGCAGTGGAAAGTCCACTAGATCTAAAGTTTGCCGACATTTTAACTGGTCATATAGCACAAAAAATGTCTTGTAAAGTGAGCATAAAAACACTGTACAAAAGAAGTGTGTATGATATGTTCGTGATTGCTTATAACTCTAAGGAGGAGGGAGAGGAGGAGAAAGGCCTACTTGTTGCCACGATGATCTCCATCCGAAGATAAAATTCACAATGAAAAGGGTTCAGTGCAACAAGCTATCTTTCCCGGACGTCCTCGTGACTAGGCAGGAAGATGTGCAATAAGGTGTAGGTTTTCACACGGATACTTGAGAAGATCAATACCTGCATTTCCTGAACTTTGTGTCAATGCGGCGAAAATGAAACTTGATATATAATCTTTTCCAAAGAACGAGGAGCATTTGTCTATTTGGGACACCGGATGAAGAAATCGCTTTGCTCAAAACAACCTTGCTTAAGCATGAATATTCAACACGACTGATCCAAATGCACACCAATACCATTTGGCCAAAACTGACGGAACAATCGGTTCCGAAAAAAGACTCATTTTAGTATCCTTATCCTAAAAGGATGGCTGCCTTTCGAATAGCATTAAGCAATGATTGAGATGCACCATTGAAAGGACACACAACGCAGTCGAACTCATACTCAGCAGTCCCACTTAATATATCCCAATTCCATGGGTGAACGATGCCTTAGCAATGCACATCACCTCAAATTGTGTTTACTAATTCACATGCACTTGTGCTTGCAAGTATGTTTGGCGAACACAGAGGCAAATGACAGCTAAGTCAGTGGAGGAGTTGCCTAAATGAGTTCTAAAGCACGTAGAGGAAATCCCTCGTTCTTCTACCGCGAAGCACCTCCTAGATACCGGTCAATCCGTTAACACCAAAACATTCTTTCGAGTGTTAGTTCGTGCACGAGCAACTAAGACATTGCGCTACTTGAAGGCAGCCTACACACGGCAGGAAAAACCCGACCTGTGCAAACAGTTGGATCATCTTGCCCTTCTCCTTTGTTTTACACCGCACTCTGGGTGTAATGTTCCCCCATTTTCTTCCCTAAATTGTGTTTTTAAGTTGCCATTTTTATTGATTGGTCTATGAGCAGTAAACGAGGACCTTCCCGTTTTGCATTGGCTTTTTCTGTGGAAATATAAATCTCCGTATGGTCCTCATTCGTTATCTCTGCTATGCAGCTGCAGATTACAGTTGATAAGCCGTCGCGAAATTTGTAATTTCCAGTAAATTTGACTGTGTGAGTGGATGTCCCAAATAAATATTTTCATTGTTCTCTACATTTTCCGTGAAGCAGTTAACCCTGCCTAATTACAATGTCCCTTTGGTGACTGTATAAATTGCATCTATTATTTTGTGCATACATATTGCCAACTTCGATATTAAAGTATAGTGTTATCTTAATTTGCTTTGAATCTTATCGAATCGCCTAGGCACATTACTTAAAAATCATCTGTACGGAGGACTGTTCAGATGAAGTACTGAGCCTGTGCATTCAGTTCGCCCTTTATCTCCCGCAACATCCAACTTAGCTCACTCCGACCATCGGACTGCGGGAGGTCGTTGTCCTCTAATGAACACACAAAGGGCATTATCACTCTAGCGTGTTTTCATTCAAGAATGACTGGATCATTGACCTTCCAGGTGCAGTGGCTGCTTGCTGATTATGCTTGCGGTAGTTGCTTCAGTGAAGTGGAAGGCAATGTGAAGAGTCCTAAATGCCGACTCAGTTAGTCGTGCGAAGAGGGAGGACGATAGGGGACTGCTCGACGTTGAAGGGGCATTTAGAGTGTTTGGACCGATCATGCTTACTGGGCGTGAAAAGTATGCTATAGCAAATCCATGGTGACATTTCCGATAGGTGGCTGTGTCTGATTCTCCGGTAAGCACTCTGGCAGGCGACTGACCAATAACTTTAACAGCTGATCACGTATTTTTCTGTGTGCGAAGACTGTCGCACTTACTTGTGAGATGACCGGCTGGACGGCCTCCGTGACTACTGCCTGGGGTAGTGTAGACCTCGCATGCAACCTGACGCCTAAACTTCACAGCTAGGAGGAGGGATCATCTTTTCAGACTGCACTGTTTCATTGTGCGCTGCAGCGATATACTTTCCCCCATCTCTAAGGCCGATGACAACGGCAAGTCCAGCATCAAATGATTGAAACTATGTGATATAACTGATAGCCAATCCCCGCACTTCTCGTACCAATTTCCCTCTAACCTCCACAGAAGTTGTCCCAGTAAATGGCATCCAGTACGGAATGACTTGAGACAAGTGTTAGTCCAATAACTGCCATAAGTACCACTCTACCAAAGTACAGAACGTAAGGGACTCCTATTTATATCAAAAGGTCATGTTAGTTTCGACGCCTAGACTGGTTGGGGAGATGACATAATCTATGAACACTTGTGCAATCATAACAGTGACATCTCTATTTTCCAATTTCAATTCAATAAATGGAGGTCCAAGGGACATATTGTCTTCCAGTTCTCAGCACTTATCGATTGCTCTGGCTCGTACATTCAGCTGCAGGGAAGTATACCTTTGTTTAGCAAGCAAATAACTGTCTACTTTCGTCAAGTTGGTGTGGCCATCCCTCATCTCGGAAAGAAGCATCTTGTGGTAAAATCCACTTTTTTCTGTTGACCTATCTTCTATAGTTTTGCAAAATGATGTCACACAGCCCGGATTTAACACCCACTCATACTTTCTGGACTGCCGGTGTTCCTAAATATGTTGGGCCTGACCAAATGCATTTGCGCTGATTCGTGAGCGCATCCAAGCGTTTTCTTTACCGACAGCAGAAAGAACGGAATTAACGGACTTATGTATAGAGCAGTAAAGAAGACGCAGTAATCAGCCTAGTATGAATTTAGTGAGTTAGGTCAGGCTAAACGATGATTCAGATTTGTTAGAGAGTCGCCCGCCTCCTCCCGCAGCCCTTCCTGCACGTCGTTGCCAGTCACCTTTGCTGTACGACACATCCGGATTTTATTTAAAATTTGCTTTATGCCAATCACACGGGATGAGCCTTTGGGGGAGGAAGTTATAGCAACAATTCCGTCATACTACAGAACGCGGAGGTCCAGCCACAAGCCCTGCAAAACTCTGGTATGACCTTTGCCGCTAAACTTCAAAAATGAGTAACACCAACCCGGATCAGTGGCCCACGACAAGCCTACGAAGGACAACTAGCGGCAGTGGGACCACACCGCCCCCGTTACCCAGATTTCGGTCGTAGTGCGCGCTTTCGGCGAAAGGGCGCGATATCGCGTGCAGAAGTTTATCGATTTTTTGCCGGGTAGGACGCAGACTAGAATCATCCGTGACAATTCAGTTAGGATTTTCGACATTGGAAAGGGGACAGTTGAGATTGTAATAAGGGCAGTATGTTATTACCGACAAAGACAAGGGAGACTTTGTGAGTAATAACATACTGCCTATATCATGCGTCGCTGTGTGGCTGCTAGTTGGGCACGAGATAGAGCCACCAAGGCACAACGGAACGAGTGAGTTCCGCAAGAACGATCGGCGAGCATCCCCTACCATTGTGATTAAGCTCTTTTATTTTTTAAGTGTATGTCCTGACAGAACTACATTGTACAATCCACATTTTTTCGGAGCCTAAACATCAAAAGGGGATTCAGAAGGGAAACCGGGCACAAAGGGTTGTAAAACGGCCGTAAATGCTGCTTCCGCTGCCCTCGTACGTGATTATGCTCACCTGGCCAGGGAGATATTGAGCCCGTCAGGATGTCTTTTAGACTCCGGAAGTCAGCCAAAACTCTTCAATTCTTTAGTAAGGAAGTCCTCTGCGACTTACTTTTCGCTTTAATTCATGTCGATGATTTTCAAGTATAAAATTCCAGTGAACCTCGCATCTACAACACGTACGCTTAATTTTTGAGCGATTGAATCAAAGTTGCGATTTTATCAATGCCTCAAAATACGTGTTTGGCGTTCTTTCGTTCTTGTTCCTAGGACACCGCCTAGATGCTTTCGGTTTGCATCCCATAGATACCGAAGTTTCAATTATTCGTTAGTTCTCTGACCCCACTTCTTTCCGAAAACTGCTCCGTTTTTTAGGCTTTGTCATTCTTCACCGACGTTTCATCCGTCACTGCGCTCAATCAATTTTACCGCTCAAAATTGCTTTGCGGGCAATAACCGCGAATTCTTTTTTCTGACACAATCACGGACGTCTTTCAACATGTTAGAGGACTTTGCGTATACAACTGCTCTTTCTCGCCCTCTAATTGGTACCCCACTGTCCATTGTTACTGACGCGTCAAATTGCACCATAAGTGCAGCCCTCCGGCAACGCACCCGACGGACATCTAACCTTTATTCTTCTACCCTGTCCAACTGATACCCCCAAGTTCGTAATAACACTTTTGGTAGAGAAGTATTTGCCATTTATCTCACAATTATGAATTTCCGTAACTATGTTGGAGACAGGGACTTTCGTATTAACACTGACCATTAATCTCTTATTCATGCCTTCTCCACGCCCTCTGATAAGTTTTTATCCCATGAGGCGCGACATCTTGATTCTGCCTCTCAATATACCTTAGACATTCGATTTCTTAAAGGCCCCTCTAATCTGGTTGCCTATTGTCTATCCCGACCTGAAATTAATGCTGCTGCAGTCGACTTTTCCTAACCAATTGGGATATACTAGCTTTCGGATTAAAGCCATCCTCTGTTCGCCACCTCCAGTTAGACCTTGTGCGACGCGTCCCGCGGTTTCTCTCGCCCTATATCACCAAAGTGAGATGCGACGAGAGGTTTTCACCTCGTTGCACAATCTCGCCCACCCTGGCATCCGGGCAACTCGGAGCCTCGTCAGCAAGCGTTTTGTCTGACCCGGAATTAACACTGATATCCGACAGTGGACATGCCAATGTTTGACCTGCCAGAAAGTCAAAATCAGACGTCACAATAAACCACTATTTGGAAATTTAATGGCATCCAGTGAGCGTTTTGCACATCTGCACCGTAGACTTCGTGCGTCCTTTGGCAAAATCCTCTGGTTGTAACTACTTGCTCACCGCAGTTAATCGATTAACGCGATGATCCATCGCTACTCTGATTCCAAACCTCGCTGTAGATACTGTCACCCGTGTCTTTTTGGGACACTGGATGTCCCATTATGGTGTCCCCACGACTATTACCACCGACTAAGGCCAGCAATTTAAAATCTAGACTTTTCATGCTCCTACTGACCTCCTCGGATGCTTTCTCACACGCATGTAAGCTTACCATCCCTCATCCAACGGCCTAGGTGAGCGTCTCCATCGTTAATTCGAAGCCTCGCTCCGGGATTGTGACGTTCTCACTCATTGAAGCGAGCATCTCCCTTTGGTCATGCTCGAACACGACTTGGAGTGATCCACTGCCGAACTTGTTCACGGGACCACCTTACGAATTCCTGGCGATTTTTTCGGGCAAGCCCAAAATTTAGACGATCTGGATGCTACCGATTATGTCCAGCGGTTGCGCCAAACACTGGCTAATCCCCGGGCCATATCTCCACGCGCTCCAGCAAGTAAGTCATATATTGATCTTAACTTGCTAATAGGTTTTTTTTTATCTTTGTCCGCGTAGATGGTGTTCGTAAACCATTGAATGGGCCCTACGACAGACCCTTTCGAGTCCTGCCTCGCACGGACAAGGATTTCAAAATGGGCCTTGACGATCGTAACAAATTGGTCTCAGTCGATCGGTCGAAGATGCCTTATACCGGGCCTCTTTCGTCCACCCCAACAGATCAACTTTCTTTACCTGCCACGATGCATTCCCTGATTTCCCCGTCTGCGTTTACACTTGATAATTCTGTGCACTCCGCTCCCCTCTCGATTCCACCCCCTACACGCAGTGGTCGTCGTATCCGTTTCCCTGATCGTTACCAGCTTGTACATTATGCCTAACACTTATCAAAGTCACACTTATTTTTCACGTTAGAACTCTGTTCTCCTAGGGGAGGGAACATTGTCTTGGCATAAAAAAGCGTTCTGTTTTAGTACATTATAAATGTGACCCGTGATAACCGGGACAAAACTTTCGATAGAAATTTTTCATTTAGCTGAATTCTCGTGATTACTTTGTTCCTTCTAATTCTTCTGGCGTATATACTCGTGTGTATTTATCCCTGAAGTTAAATCATGTATCGGCTTATTCATTACAAAGTTGGAATTTTGCCCACCAAATAACTCGCAGATGCTTTTAGTTGGTATTGTGAATGTGATTCAGATAACTGCAGCATGAATCGATTTGAATCCAATACTCTTTGATATTCGAAATTCTTTGAATAATTGTATGTGCCGCTGGGTACGCGTGCCTGACTGGACAAACATTTTGCCGATGTAGTCCCTATCACAGTTACGACAAGATAGGTTAGCCGCACATACAGTCAAGCTCAGCAAAAGGACTCGGGAATGTTGACTTTTCAAATTTCGAAATAGTTAACCTCCCTCATTACAGTTCAGCCTCCTTAAAGTTGATAACGTAGTCTTCCTAAGTCAAAAATTGGTTCTTCTTATCATACCGACAATACTGAGCAATTAATGACTTTTATTACGTGTTTCCACATTATGTACTAAGTCCTATTCAGATATTTGTTAACTGCAGTAGCAGTTGCCTACACTAGCTTTTGCAAAAAAGCACAAGTGTTTCAGGTGTACATGAAACCACATTATTGCCTCACGCGTTAGAATAAGCTTCGAAGCCAACTAGTACCGACTGGGTACAGATGAGATTCTTCTTCCTTCGGGCATCTCAAATGAGTTGATTAAATAGTAACCTGCTAAAGCAGTTAAAAGTTTCGTGACCTTGTAATCAAACTGCCCTTCATGCATCACTGAATGCAGATGACTAATAAGAAACCTGATTTCCGCTTAAAGTTAGATGCCTTAATGGCTTAATGCCACAATGTATGCTTTTAAGTCCCAAGAAGACGGGTTTTTCGTAAAAAAAGTTCTTAAAACTAAAAGACGAAAATTTTGAGTGAACAGTTATAAGTCCATAAAGATTCTCTGCATTTATTTTATGTAAAAGTCGTGGTTAAGACTATCTCCAGCCTTATGTGTGGAGTTAATTTGAAGCAAATGCACAGCTTATTTGAGATGTGGGCTTTAGAACACCACTAAAGAAATTGTTGGGCTGTTGGGCTACAAGGTTGAGACCAAAGCCTCTGTTTTCGACTAAACGCCGGTAAAATATTTCCGCTCAGTGTTCTCCACACTTTGCATTCGGTAAAGCCTTCTCCCGAGACCACCATTCGACGTCGAAATTTATAGTCATCTGAGATTTCCGGAACCAAGGGGCTTGTGAACGGCGACAGGAACTCTGAACCTACCGGTAATGTTTGCTTCAATGACAATGGAATGGGATTCAGACAAGTACAGTATGGAGCGTTTTGGATCTGACTCTCCTTTATATTCGACACCCGGTCGGTACACGCGTCTGACTAGCGAGGTGTTTTGCCGATATAATACCTGTCGCAGCTACGATGAGCCAAGTCAAACGTGCACAGCGCAAAGCTCAATAAAGGGACTCATTAATGTCGAATCATCAAACTTCGAAGTACTACACCTGCTTCATAGCAGTTGACTCTTTCTAAAGTTTGTAAAAAGGGCTCCTGAGTAAAAATTGGTTCTTCATTCTGTACCGCGAATATTTCAAAATTAACGGCTATTATGGGTGTCCGCATGGCGTACTGAGTCCCATTCAGATAGTTGTTTGCTGCGGTATGAATCGTCCGCACCAACTTTTGCAAAAAGCACCAGGGTTTTAGGTGCATATGAAGCCTCAGCTTTGGTTCACGCATTAAAATAAGCTTCGTAGCCAACTCATTTCGGGAGGGGGCAGATGGGATTCTTCTTCTTTCCGGCATGTCGGATACATAACAAGAAAGCTGGTTTCCGCGTTAAGTGCCCTAAAGGCTTAATGTTGCAGTCATGCTTCTTAGTTCTACGAAAGCAGAAGTATAGGGAAAAAAAGTCCTCTAAAAACCAAAGGAAAAAGTTTTCGAACTAACAGTTGTAAGTCCATAAAGACGTGGTGCTAAAGGTTTTCGTTAACCCTGCAATACACAAATTACTGTGGGGTTTGAGTGGCCGAGGAAGAAATGGTGTTAAAGTCTGAGACTGAAACCTCTGTTTCCGAAAAAAACTCTGATGAAATTTGCCTGCCTAGAGTCCTTGTAGTTTTCACCCAGAAAGGCCTTCTTTCAAGGTCATCATTCGGCGTCAAGATTTGTGGCCGACTGAGAGTTCAAGAACCACGAGTCATGGAAACGCTGATAGGAAATTTGAACCTGTTGATAATGTCCGTTTCAATGGCAAAGGAGAAGCTAGACCACGTGGAGTATACTGTAAAGTTTAACAAATGCCCTCAGAAAGGCTGGCTTGCGGAATTCCGAATGTACTGACCTGCCTAATTGCACATGATTCGTCTTGGTTTCGGTGAAATAATGTCTCTGAGCAAAAACTGATGCACTTTTACCATACTGTGAATATTTAACAAAAATCGTCAACTTTCCGTATGAATACCTACACTGGCAGTGCACTCTGGGGTGTAATTCATCGGTCTTTTTTTCTTTTTTTTCGAAAAGGCACTAGATTTTTCGGCGTACTGGAGGACTTTGTTTTTTTCCGCGTGGTTAAGGAACCTTCACAACCAATTCACATCTGACGGACGCACATGAGATTCCTGTTCCATCTAAGTTCAGAAAGATTTTACGGAAGCAAATGGTAGCAAATTTGGTGATTAGGGTTCTCTACAACCATACACATTGTTGAAGTTAAGATGAATCATATGTACGAATTACTTTGACTGTGGAGTCCAGGCGAACAGCGGAGAACTGGCTGGGTTCGTAGAGTACTCGGTTCTGGAATCCAGACTATTGTTTTCGACTAAACTCCCATTGAATCATCGTGTTCGGTGTTCAGCCAGCTCTTATTCAGCAACATGTTCTGTCGCAGTCACTATTTGTCGTCGAAATTAGCCGCTCCACGAAAATTCGAGAGCCGAGGGGCTTGTGAACGGCGGCTGAAAATTTGACCGGATTGGTAACGTCTGTCTTGGCGGCAAATCAAAGCTCCCATCGGTTAAATGTAAAACGAAGATCGACTGTGAATCGTGCCTTGAAAGAAACTTATCAAGTCAGCAAAAGATTAACCATATCAACAACCTTTAGGTTACCCTCGAGCAGGGTTGGCCTGTATTGGGTGTTTGATTTGATAAATTCATTAATGACTGCGGACTAAACACCCGCGGAGTTTTATTCACACATTGTCAAGTGTTTTACTAAATACATCATCCGTAATTACTTGAAATTCTGATTTGCTGTGGCAAGATTTCGATTATCACCTGCCGTTTATCATTAAAAAGTCCGTCGGACTGCTTTAGTCATAGTGATTTGCAATTTTTATTCTGTTTGAAAAAAGCACAATTTAAAAACCTGACGCCAACTCGGACAAAGCACCCTTTCGGATAGATACAAAAAGAGGGTATTTCGATTAACTCCAAAATAGCACCTCTTCTCGCTTTTAAAAACAAAGAATGAAGAATAGATTGGACTGTTAGGAACCTATAACAAATTACCTGGGAACACCTTCAGTTAAACGAACATGCAAACGAAGGCTATTGGTCACGCAAGCATATCATCCAGGTAAGTTAAACAGGTCAGATGCCGCTGTCGCCACCGAAGACGTTGAGGATGGCACACAGGGATAGAACCTAAATGGTTGAACGCCTGTTTAATCGTCGTGGCTGACACGGTCCATCGTGTACTCCACAGCACGGTGAGAGCAGACACGGTGACTTGCGCTTGACTTAGCTTATAGCGGTGGAGTACTTACGCCGTATCTACCGCACTCATTCCTTCCCCTCCAGCTGGGTCCAGTGTTATGGCAGAATATGGGGGGGCTGCAGAAGGCACAGGTGGCTGATGCGGCCAGAACCGCCCAAAGGCGTGTTGCTAGGACCCCACAGCTTGAGGGGGTCATAGAAACCGCATTTAGGAGTCACTGCAGCCAGACTCTCAGTCCGCCACTCCACTCACAACACAAACACACGCACACCGGACTGACTGCGAGGTCCGGGCACCTCGCCAGTTGGCAACCTTCCAAGTCATGACGCTTAGCTAACCATGATGGCCTCAGGCTCGGAGCGCACATGCAGCAAAGGAACCCCATGGAGGAGGATCCAAGAAACACACGACACCAGACACGCCCACATGGACACAGTAAGGAAAATGGGCTGGAGCGAACCAAATCTCCACTATACCAAATAAATAGATCAAATTGTAAAAAAGAACTACCACATTACACGGTAGAACGATGTCGGAGCGATCCATCTAAAGTGAGTGGTGGTGGCGTCATGTTTGTTAACCCACAGGTTGAGAGTGCCGCGTTGTGGGCGGCCGCGGGGATGGAAGCGTGGCGGAGCGTCGTCGAGGAAAGCTAGGAGAGAGATGCCACGGAGTGGGTCGATGGAGGTATAGGGACATTTAAGTCCGTTATGTTTTAATCAGTTGTGTCAGCACTCCCAGTGGATATCGCCACCGACCTCTGCGACATCATAGATTTCCCGCCCACAGAAGCCCTTGATACTGCCCTAAAGGAGGCTCTCATCTCCCGCATTACCCCGTCAAAGCAAATACGTCTGCAATGTTTAATTTCTGAGGAGGACCTCGGTGAAGGGAAGGCTACGCAGCTTCTTAGGCGTTTGGAGCAGTTGGGAGACGGACAAAAGCTGAATGCAACCATGTTCAAGCAACTTTTTCTCCGACGGTTGCCTCCTTCTGTGCAAGCCATCCTTGCGTCTAACATTCCTTCCTCGACTGTTCAGATGCTTACAGAGACTGCTGACCGTATACCCGAGAACTACCAGCCTCCTGTTACGGTAAACGTCGCTAATAGAAGCGAAATTGCTCCCACAATCGAGGATGTCATCAGACGTGTGTATGTCCTCACTGTCGAAGTTTCTCAGCTCCGGGCCACTCGTGTCTTTAACTCTCTTAATCCTGCAATCACTCGCGCCCGAGATCTCCCACTCCAAATCAACCTACAGTTGATTGCTTCTGTTGTTATCATCTTAATTATGGTCCCAACGCACATCGCTGTCACTCTCCGTGCAAGTACAAGACAGCTGCGTTGGAAAACTCCCCTGCCGAGCTATAAGGACGACGAACGTAATCGGCACATTCTCTCCCACACCTATGACAGGACTTCCTGTCGTAATTTTTTCGTGGATACCGGTGCGGAGATCAGTCTAATCCCACCCACCTTGACAGACCGTATATTACCAAACTCTTCTTTTTTCCTCCAAGCAGATAACAGGACGTTTATTAAGACTTTTGGTCAACGATCCCTAACACTAGATTTGGGTCAAAGGCGTTCATTTCGTTGGGTAATTACTATTCCTGATGTTCCTACTGATATTTTCGGCGTTGATTTTATATCCTTTTTCGGTCTCCTCATTGACATCAAATCTCATAAATTATTTGACCCTAAGACTTCTTTACACCGTAAATGTTCCACTCGTACACTTTCATCACCCAATCCACGCATTTCAACAATCCCTTCGTCTACTCCCTATCATCGGTTGCTTTTGGAATTTCCATCTATCACACGACTCTCACAATTTAACCAACCCATCAAGCATTCTGTTGTACATTATATTTCAACTACTGGACCATCCGTGTTCAGCCGTCCCCGTCGTTTGCCCCCGATAAGTTAGCCATAGCCAAGGCTGAATTCAGTCACATGATGGAGCTAGGCATACTCAGACCTTCCACTAGTCCATGGACTGCACCTCTACATATGGTGTGTAAAAAATCTCCCGTTGACTGGCATACAAGCGGGGATTACCGACGGTTAAACACTTGCACTGTGCCTGACATGTATCCACTTCCCCATCTCCACGACTATTTACCTAGCCCAGCCAGAGCAACAATATTTTCCAAGACTGACTTAGTCAAAGCTTGCCATCAGATACCCCTTGCTCAAGAAGACGTTCCCAAAACGGCGATTACAACACCGTTTGGCCAGTTTGAGTTTGTCAGGATGCCTTTGGGCCAGGCAAATCTGCTCAAACTTTTCAGCGTTTCATCAACGAAGCTCTCCGCGACTTACCTTTCGTTTTTGTCTAGGCCGACGATGTTCTGGTAGCAAATTTCAGTGAACACGAACACCAATAACATTTACGCCTCATTTTTGAACGATTGAGCCAATTTGGCGTTTTGATTAATGTTTCTAAATGTGTTTTTGATATACAGTCGTTGTTTTTCCTAGGACATCGCGTAGATGCTTCTGGTTGTCATCGCATAGATGCCAAATGTCAGCTTTTCGCGATTTTCCTACTCCCACTTCTTTTCAACAACTGCGTCGTTTTATAGGCCTTGTCAATTTCTATCGACGCTTTATCCCTCATTGTGCTCAATTAATGTTATCACTTGCTAACCTTTTACGCGGGAACAATCGCCAATTTTCTTTTCCTGACACAGTTGTAGAGGCTTTCAATCGCGCTAGGGAGGCTCTGGTGGATACAAATGCCCTTGTTCACCCTATACCTGATGCCCCACTTTCCGTTGTGGCCGACGCCTCCAATTTCGCTGTAGGTGCTGCCCTTCAGCAACAGACGCCCACTGGCACCCAACCCTTGGCTTTCTACTCTGCCAAATTTACACCCCCACAAACTCGCTATAGCACTTTTGGTAGAGAACTTCTTGCAATTTATTTAGCCATTAAACATTTTCGTAATTATATTGAAGGCCGAGATTTTTGAATTTATACTGACCATAAGCCTCATACTTATGCCCTCTCTTCTTCTTCTGACAAGTATTCACCCCACGAGGCCCGCTATCTCGACTTTATTTCTCAGTATACCACCGACATTCGACTTCTTAAAGGCCTTTATAATCAAGTTGCTGACTGTCTTTCTCGGCCTGGCATTAATGCCATCACCCGCCCTTACATCGATTTGGAGTGCATGGCAGGACTGCAAAACCAGTCGACTTCCACTGAGAACCTTCAACACACTAGTCTTCAGCTCGAGGCCATTCCTCTTTCCACCACCCCGGTACAATCTTGTGTGACGTATCGCGCGGTGCTTTCCAACCCTTAGTGCCAAGCGAGATGAGACGAGATATTTTGTCGAATTGCACAATCTTGCTCATCCTGGCATCCGCACTACCCAGCGCCTCGTCAGCGAGCGTTTCGTTTGTCCAAGCATGAACACTGATATCCGCCAGTAAACCCGTTCATGTTTGGCCTGTCAGAATGCCAAAGCCGGACGGCACAACAAAGCCCCCATTGGCACTTTTCTCGCACCTGACGCACGTTTTGGACGTGTCCATATCGATCTGGTAGGTCCTTTTCCAACATCGTGTGGTTGCAACTACTTACTTACTGCGATTGACCGGTTTAGTCGTTGGCCCATTGCAACTCGCATACCTAACATAACTGCAGATACCGTTGTTCATGCCTTTTTGGAACATTGGATCTCTCATTATGGCGTCCCCTAAACTATTACCACCGATCTAGGCCAACAATTCCAGTCTAGATTTTTTACAGTCTTGCCGACCTCCTCGGATGTTCTCGAATACACATGACAGCATGCCACACCTCATCCAACGGCTTAGTCGAGCGTTTCCATCGGCAACTCAAAGCCTCGCTCCGAGCTCATGACAACCCTTCCCACTGATGCGAGCATCTGCCTCTGGTCATGCTCGGTATCCGTACTGCACTCAAGCCCACTTGGAGTGTTCCGTTGTCGAACTTGTCTACGGTACTACCCTACGGACTCCAGGTGATTTTTTCGGGCACTCTCAAAGATCAGGCAACTTGGATCCCAGCGATTCTGTGCAAAGATTGCGCCATGCCATGGCTCATCTTCGAGTCACTCCTCCACATCCTCCAACAAGTAGGTCGTACGTAGACCCGAACCTGCTAACATGCTCATTTGTATTTGTACGTGTAGATCGCGTTTGTCGGCCACTACAACAGTCCTATGACGGCCCATTTCGAGTACTATCTCGAACGGACAAGCACTTTACAATTGACCGTGCAAGCCGCACCGACGTGGTCTCAGTCGATCGCTTGAAGGCGGCTTATACCGAGCCTCTTCCAACTTCCACAACCGAACAACCTCCACTCGGCACATTGCCACTTGCTATTTCCCAGACTCCACTTACGCCCAATAACCCTGTGTCTACCCTCACCCCACAGACTCTTCCCCCTATGCGCAGCGGTCGTCATGTCCGTTTTCCCGACCGTTACCAATTTGCACAATATGTATAAAACTCCCACCTTTTCCTTCAATTAACAATGATTTTTTGAGCTCCGTTATCCTAGGAGGGGGAGTATTGTAGTGACATTTAAGTCCGTTTTGTTTATCAGTTATAATACGCTTGTTAAGTAACTTGACACAACTTTGAATGAGACAAAGAACAAGCACGTGCATATTTACCTGATGACGACTTCGTTCTTATTTACTAGTTTGTAACCGTTGGGATACTGTTATCTTCGTTCCCCGGATAGCCTTCTCACTGTGCCCAATTAATGGGTTTATCACTTAAAGAGGGGTCGTAAGTCCTTTTGGGGAAAGGGACGTCAGCCATCTTCACTAGCGTTCCCACCACAGCAATCAGCCGTTGTGCAAAGACTGCTTTACCGTTTTTTGAGTAACCCTCCATTTTCTGGATTCAGTAAGTAGTCATCATTGTTTGGCTGGTAGATTGAAGCAGATTGGATGACGGTGCTTGCTGCTGGCTTCCGCGGCCCACCTCCACCTTCTCCCCCCCCCCCCCAGAAGTGGCTGCATATCGAAAGTCTAACGGCTTTCAAGGGCTCAAGACCATTTGGGGTTGTCTGTTCCGTAGGATGTGAGCCACAGAATTAATGATAAGAATGCGTTTCCCCACTCCATTCCCCAACCACACAGCTCACCTTGTTTTCTCAATTTTTCAACAGCTCACTCCGGTGTGCCGATAGAAGCGAACAGGTGAGTTCTCGGAAGCAGCACAGAAGACGAAGATTCGGCCACTGGAACGAGAACCCCCATTCCGGTGTCTCTTGAGGTGGCATGACTCTCTGATTCAAATCTTCCCAGTAGACCGTCATAAACATCTATTTAGAGACTTCCTCTATACCATTTCCTGACGTCCTACGTCCTCTAACTTGGTCATACTAAGCCGGCTAGTGCAAAAATTAGTACTGTTAACTAAAAAAACCCATTTATCTGGTCCTAGCATGATGAAATGTTTTGATATGGACATTCAAGTCTATCAGGCTGGGTGCTGAAACTTACTTATTCGAGTTTTCAGCGACAGTAGGGTAAAGGACCGCAAATGATTGTTGGCGGACAATGGATCACGTCCTATTGGGTTTTATCGTGACATCCATTTGTAGGCCATAGCAGGCATTACACTATCAAGAACAATTACTTCTCATGACCTCAAACCACTACATGAGTTCAGTTATTTTTTGAGTATTTGCTTTTTCTTGTTTTTTTTTGAACTAACACGCTCCTCTCCGCAGCCATAGGAGAGCGTACGATAAGGCTTTTGACAGGAATCAAAACAATTTCTGTGTTTTCTTGCATTTCGTCAGCTTACTGTCTAACTTGCTGTCCCACCCGTTACCACCGTTTCCATATGACACGGTCCATAGTCCACCGACAATTAAGTGGAGTGCTTCACCCTACCTTTGCTGCCTCGTTTACCCAGTCGGAGTCCTTGATAACAACTCAAACAACTTTTGGGACCGACAGCTTACACTATGGCTAGTTTGGTTTAATTTCGTCGACCGTTTTTTAAAAATCTTACTAATGTGTCACCAATTGATGTGGGATTTACATAGAAGACTATCCGAACAATAGGCCTCGAGCAATTGAATGTCCAAAGTTTTTTCATATTACTTGGCTAGTCAGGGCACCGCTAAGTTTCCCGAAAGTCAGCATGGTAAACCTACTGTATACTCCAGACCGCAACCGACAGGGCAACAAGACTTTGGTTCAGAGGTTAGAGGCTTTTGACTTCTAACTAACAGGTCGTGGGATCGAGTCCCAGCTGTTCAACACTTCGGGGTTGGGCATGACTGGCTGACGATGCCAGAAATGGCCATTCCAGTCTCCTTTGTTTTCGTCGGTAACGCTATTCTGCCTCTATTACGCGCCTCTGTGCGGCTGCTGGTTAGGCTCGAGAGAGGGCTCCAAGGCACAACCGGACGAGTGAATTTCGTAACACGATCGGTAAGCGTCCCTTCACCATATTAAAATTGTTGGGCGAAGCGGAGTTATAGATAGTAAAACAAACAAATCCCCCGGGAAGTTTCGCTTAGTGAAACACCCTTTCCTGGCTCATTTGTTACCACCGACCTCAATCTGGGCGATTAATGCTTGAGCCCTAGTCAACTGACCATCTGAACTACAGATCGCCGAGGTTCATCGACTAATTTGGAAAATTCGCCTCCTGGAGCTCGAAATTTGATGAAGCCGAATCGGGTGGGGAGGTGGGTTCTCCAACATGAAAACCGTCGATGCTACGAGGCCCTGCACGCGCATGCTTGGTGGTCGGCTATCCGTGATCCCGATCACCTTCTCCTGAGCTCTCCCGACGCTGTATGTCAAACGGACCGGTGTTCCCCTCTCCTTGAGAGAATAAATACCCGGTCAATTCCAACGGGGGGGGGGGTTGACAGGTAACAATGCAGAGGGGATGATCACGAGTTCGGCGATGGTTGCTGTCGGTTTCATTCCTAGGTGCGACTTCAACTTGTTCTGTACATTGAGAGCTGCTGCCCAGGCGACTGGTGACTTCGTTGTGGTGCCTCAGAAGCCAACATGCCCGCCTGACGAGCCGAAGAGGTCACGATCTCTTTCCTGGTCGTCACTTCGAGAATTCTGCAGACAAAAAGACTACTCGCAAAGAGTAAGGATAATGAGAGAGGCCGATGGAGCTTCGGAAACACTCCTTTATTCTTCCGAGCCTTCGAACTCGTAGAGGAGTTCATCGTCAAGACAGTAACAATGCAATCTTTATGGGTTTCGGTTACGCCTGAAACATCTACAGTAGATGTGTTGACCGAAATTCGGAGATGCGTTTTCAACCCTAAAGGATTACTGAAGTAAAGTTGTAATAGTAATCATCGTGCAGCCTAATCCTATGATAATTCCATTAGTTCAAGATACATGCTTTTGAACGAACTTCATTCCGGTCGTCTGCAAAAACTAAACCCCGTAAAAATGACTACTTCAATAGTATGAACTTTTCTCATTAATTTTTGACTCCCTTACAAATTCCAACATATTTCATTGAAACATGCATAAAGATATTCACTCTTTTTCTCTTTTGGTAGAAACTTACATCGTCTTCAAATGGTATACTTGAAGGAAATGTATAATTTGATTTTTAAAAAGCTTCTAACCATGAGAATTTCTAAGATCGCGAAATGCCGCTCATGAGACGCCATCTCCCTGCATTTATTAATGATGCTTGTGAAGTCTGCAATCTGGCTCAAACGCGCTGCTACATTTTATGAACTCCATATGGTCTCCTCTTAATAACGTATAGAAACGCATGATTTTCCATACACGGAAAATATATAGCTTGTAGTTTGGAAGCCCTGAAATGCGTGTCTAACGGCAGGTTGGGTTCAAAATTATTCGGGGATTGGAAAATTTTTTAAAACCGAATTATACCCTTCCTTCAAGTATGGAGTGTGAAGAAGACATGATGCTTTCTATAAAATTTATTTGAATTTATGGGGTCATCTAAAAGCACCTACACCGTGTTTCTATGAAAAACTATTGGACTCTATCCTGGTCGAGGCCCGATCAACACTTGTGCGAATAGAACTAATTAAAAAAGCGAGAAATTCGGGTAAACTCTTGATGGGGAAGATACCTGTGAATGGTGCTGTGTTTGGGAAGCGGTTGATGAACTGTACGCGGTTTCATCAACGGTCGTTAATTTTTCATAGTGAGCGAATATGAATAATTCTGATGTCAAACATGATGGCATAATAATATGGGCGTGTAAAAAATATGTACTAAAAACAGGATGGCGAGAATGAGAGGAATATGGATAATGATGGCACAGAACACGACCAGTTTCCGGTCAGATGTGGTTATGTAGCCACACCTGGAGTAAACATACCCCAGTCATCTGTAATACGGGACAGTTGGTGGTAGGGGTTTTTACAGGTGGGGCGAGGGACCGCATAGGTGACGACGTCAAGTATTTGTATGTAAAAGAAAGGCTATTAGGAATGCGCGGTTGTACTTTGAGCGGTTGAGAAATAGTTGCCCTAACGCCTAACCGCTGACCCTAGCCCTAACCCTTAACCGCAGCCCTAAACCCTAACGCTGAAACATCCGACGTGAAAGTTAGGAGGCGACAGGCCGAAAGTCAAGAAGGAACACCGGCATTGGGCCGAAAAGGTGGACACGGCAACAAAGAAACAAGGTCGCCAACGAATTGCACATCGCAACGCTCATCAACACCACCCCAACGTAATCACACCAACTCAAAATAATTAAGTAGGTCACCAGTATTGTGTCCAGCAGGTGCGGCTACATAACCGCAACTTACACATTTCCCCAAAGACCAAAAGGCTATAGATCATACAATGGCTCTAACTGAGCTGGTCGGAATCGTTTTAAATACGCCACAGATTCTTGATCGCATTATTATAAGTATGACTAATTTGCAGCGGAAATGTCTGCTCATTATTAATCAACAACTGGGATCCATCAGTTAGATCGAATACATCGTTCTCTGGTTTAGTATAATACGGTGCTCTGAGGGCACTAATCGAGTCTCCGCAGACTTTAGATGCGTAAATACCATGTCTGGGAGTGCGCCAGCCAGTCCGGCCGTCTTGATTGAGTTTTTTGAGGTTTTCAGTCGAGATTGTTCTAAACTTCACCAACTGAAGATTTCGCAAATTAAGCTGCGCGGTTTGGATTCCCCCGCTTCTGACACTGATTCGTTTTTTGTGGATGTTTGAGGTTACTGATACTAGCTCCTTTAATTCGTGACAAAGTCCAATAGTATCGGCCCAAGAATGGGATGTCCTACCTCCGGGATTTAAATGTCATTCTGGTTTTTAGTTTTGAACATTGTTGTTGCGTTTTATCTGAAATGTTGATGCGACAGGAAGCAGGAACACTGTACTCCCTAACCTGGACAACTGTTGGAATTACTCAATCGATAAACTTGATAATCAGATTAACATTGGCATTTTCCCCTGATGGCAGAGTGCACTGTTCTGTCTCATTCTAAACTTTGCACTGACTTTTTGAATCACTGCCGAGGATGTTTTTTCTGCCAGAGACACCAGTTTACACCCCTCCCCCGGGGAATCGTCGGGGGTTTTTGCCGAAGTTTCAGCAAGGTTTAGTGCCAGATAGGCCATGATATCCGGTATGAATAAGGTTTGCTTCGAAAAAAATAGTGAACCAAGGTTGAGAGGAGGCTGATGACACGGGTCTCTGACCTGCTTTCACCTCCCGCCCGATATTGTTCCGCTCATTATCATAGAAGACAACTCAGTTTTGCGCCATGCCAACATGTATGCAGTCAACCATGTCGCTCTTAGATTTCTAGCGGACACCATAAGTTGTGGATCTCAGTGATGCCCCCGAATGATACAACTTTGATCGGTGGCAGAGACTGTTGATGAATATCGTAGTGAGGCCCCCGTCAGGGCCGGCTTTTTGACATTCCACCAGAAATTTCTGGACGGGGAATGTGCATTTTTCAGTATATTTTGGTGCTGTTGCCCTTTAATTTTCTCAGAAATTAGCTGTTAATTTGGAGTAAATCAGTTTATGCGCAGACCAAAATCGGAGGTAAGAATACGTGGGCCGAAGTCCAACAGCCAGAGCAGGATATCCGCGTAATATTCATTATCTGCTGTTTTAAATCGAGGGCCGGACAGGGGTGGCTCCATTTCGATAAAGACGCCGAAGTGGCACGTGTGGGGTTAGAGGTCCTTTCGCATGTGGCACACAGTAGACCGCGGCGCCAAGTTCCGTCAGTTACTAGGCCCAACTTCATACTCGCAAGGCTTGACTTGGACGGCCGTGTGCGTGGAAGAAAGAATGCGGCAGATCCATCGTGAATTCGGTGCCTAGGCTCGTTGCTATAGAAATTGAACGGGCGTTCTTAATCATCACGTTACACCATCAGTTGTGGCCTCAAAGGGATTACTGGGTACGACCGAGGATTATGGGGCCAGACAGCAGCGACTTATGGCAGTCTAACTCGCGTGAGATGCAAGACTTCATAGCCGGAGCCTGGTACGTGCGGACTTTTAGACTAGCTCGTGTGAGGCACGTGTACACGCGCACCCAGTCAAAGTGCCCACTCCCACCTCCGGTCGTACCTGCCTTGTCTTCCCATCGAAATATTGCGGACATTTTAAGAGTGAAATGCAGTTGATGCGACACAAGTCTCCGTTACTATAAACTCTTTCATGCGTAAGTCAGCGCTATGGACTTTTAGGCTCAGTGGTGGTTTCCATACTTTGCGACGGTTGTATTATCGTCTAAAACCTCCGCACGAGACATTGTTGCATTAGTTTTTAATAAACAAAGTGGATTTGGTCGAGTAAAGCCCACTCCACAGTTGTTATAATTACCGCCAAATTGTCCAGGAGACAGTTCGACCTACCTAACCGGGCACCTGTCAAGAAACACCAGAAATGGTCGACATCCCTCTAACTAACTGATCATGATTTCAAGTGTCCGGATGTTTTGGTTACACTGGCGCACATTCTTAATGATGCCCTTTCTGTAAAAAAGGTTGTTCAAGTCCAACCATCGC
Organism: Spirometra erinaceieuropaei; assembly: GCA_902702965.1. NCBI lineage: Eukaryota > Metazoa > Platyhelminthes > Cestoda > Diphyllobothriidea > Diphyllobothriidae > Spirometra > Spirometra erinaceieuropaei. The sequence goes on along the minus strand of CACRXP010000959.1, from coordinate 125,622 downwards.
CTACTGATGTCTCTGTCCACTTTGCAAAAGCGTTCAGTGGTTGGGCAGGTGAATGGTCCATTCCAGTGAGTCCAGTTGTTGTTGTTGTCGTTTTTTTTAATTTCTTCAGAAATTAACTGCTAATTTGGAGTAAATCAGTTTATGCGCAGACCAAAATCGGAGGTATGAATACTTGGGCCGATGTCCATCAGCCACACCGGGATAACTGCGTGATATTCATTAACTGCCGGCAGGCAGTTAGTAGTATATTTAAGCTTCACAAGACACCCTACTAGCAGCAGAGGTACATCAAATTTCGGTCTGCGCCTCTATTTCCTAGAATAAACTGATTTCCTCCAAGCTAGCAGTTAATTTCCGAGGAAATTAAAAAGTAGCAATTTTGAAGCTGGATTATCTCCCAGAAAGCACACAATGAATGCTGGGGGACCATTGATGAACCGAACACCTCGCGGCTGTGCCATGCAGCGGCAGAATATCGGAGGAGAACAGGTGTCTGGGCATTTAGCTAGTACCTGTACTGGCAGTATGGTGGTTTGTAACGCTAACATTTGGATATGCTAATAAAATATACCCAATAGGACCACAACTGGCGGGTAGATTGCTGGCAGGCGCCAGGACACGCAGCTGCCAGACTGGTGGCCACGCCTCGACATTAGGTCAGACAAATCCTGGTGCGAGATGGCCCCAGACCCTGCGTCACAAAGCCAGAGCTTCTTGTTACAGCCAAGAACTCACGAATCTGCGGGAATGTCGATCGCCGAATAAAAAAGGAATAGAGGAGAGATTCTTAGTTTATTTTTATCATGCTTCCGTCGTAGATGGCGATGTTGGTGAAAGATGAGGAGGTGAAGGGTTACCGACCGGCTTTAAGTATCCCCCTGCATACCCAGACTTGAGTGCGAAGCTTCAGAGCAGACACCTCTAACAGAAGCTGTTCGGTAATTCCATCTGGCACAGATGGTGTGAACGTGCCTGATCCACCAGTCCTCACTCTTCAAGAGATGGTTGGGAGCTTTTCTACGCAGGCTACTCCCCAACAGTCGGGACTGTTTGCTCAAGGTTGTTTCAATGGGGAAAGCCATAACACAGCAATGGCAGGAGACCTGCTTGATGGCTATTCACGAACGACAAACGGCAAAGTACCGTCGCTGGGGTTTCGGTCGTACTTTGTGATGCACCTCATGTCGGCTCTGTGTTCTCAGCTGCTGATTAGCGACTGTTTATTCGCCAGCCGCAGTTTCGCCTGTCTATTTCGCAGGCGGTCCTCCCTAAAGGCTGATCCACTACCCTATCACTAACGATACCCGTGGCTGGGTTGACAGGCAGACCCGTTTTTCCCGGTAGAACGGCCACCAGCGGTACAGACGTGTCCGCCCCGCCTCCTACACCAGGAGCAAATCACCTTCGTACAGACAGCCTCATGCCTTGCACAGCATTTCGAGCGTCGCATTCGACGACGTCCACCCCGTGCGCAGCACCCATCGCACTCTGTTCCCCTCCCACCCCGCTCCGAAGCCAAGTTGACTGGCAAGGGAAAACGGCCTGTATACGCGGGCCACGCACCGGTTTGTCTCCACTACGTCCAGCAGACGACTGTGAGGGCGACTTAAGCCTGGAATGGGTGGGGATGCCATGCGGGCCGTATGGTGGAGCCACTGAAGCCCCGAGACGAGTTGGGTCATCCAGTCGGCTGACAACCTTCCAGGCCACGACTCCTAACACGTCGTGATGCGCTCAAGCACGCCAGACTTATTATTAGTGGGGAATGCGCTAATGAGCCCTAGCAACGCCCTCTTTCTCTCCACCCTCTCACATGCACCAGTCCATCATCCGAGTCAGTCAACCAGCGGATGACGGAACTAGGCGCCGCAGCTGGCGCGCGCGCAAGGGCTCAGGTCCAAGGCGTGCCACACGCATGTACAGCGGCAGCTATGGGGTTGCGTGGACCGTGCGCAGCCTTGCAGGCGCGCGCTGCGAGCCAACCTGGCCCCGTTTCGGTCCAATGCATATCTGTGGCGCAGCAACCTGCTGGAGAAGTACCCCAAGCACGCTCGAGCCGATAACGGTAATTTCCAACCAGTTTACCCCCAGGACTGGCGTGTTTTTAATGCTGGACGCTTTTAACTCACTAGTGTTCCTTAATAGAGACGCGGACCGCTCGACAGGTGACCAGAGACGGCGAAGGATAACTGGTGGCCAAAGTGATCGGTCAGAAGGCAGTGGATCATGCAGAGGCGTCATAAGACGCCAGATCGCCGGCTGAACACGTGCCTGAACTCTCGGCCGGCGCATCGGTCGGGAGTACGGTGGGACGAATTTCTGTGCGAAACATGGGTTTGGCAGGTGGCTGAAGTCAACTCAAATCAACACGAAATTTGGCGCCCAGCCTAAAAGCTCCACTTTTGACGGTTCAAAGTGAATCAAGTCTTCCCAAGGGCAGATCCATGGTCGGCCCCACAGACGCCGCGGTTTCAGTACTCTCCACGCACGTGCACACTGGCCACGACGGGGCTCCGTCTGAACGGGTTATTGATCGGGGAGCGAGGGGGAGGGGGCATCTCACGAACGGAGAATGGAAGCAATCTAAGGGGTTTATAGTTTGTATTCTCAGACTGGCTCGTCTCAGGACAAGCTGAAGTAGAAGCTATGGGGCGGTCTGGAACCTATCCTGCGTGTGTGTGCGTGCGTGCGTGTCGGGCAGGTCAACAGAATCCGCGATAAAACTGTCGCCAGGCGAATGAGACAATGATTTGTGGTAGCAAAATAAAACAATGGGCAGGCCCAATCTCGTGCATGCCACCGTCCGCAAGGCGCACCGATCTGTACAACAGCTGCGGTCACACGCACGCAGCACGGGAAACAGAGGGTGGGGGGAGCGGGGCGGAGGGGGTGGTGACGGTGGTTGCAGCGGCGGCGGCAGGGCCAAAACAGCCCAGGTACACGGACATGGGGACACCGGAGAACGAAAGACGTTAAAAAGGAAAAAAAGGCCTATTAATT
>CACRXP010000959.1:96742-121165 GCA_902702965.1 Spirometra erinaceieuropaei | reverse complement strand
GACGACATTGGACCAATCGCTGGGTCGGTGGAAGCGATCGAGAGAGCGCACAATGAAGTAGTAGATGTTGTTGGCGATCACGCTGGTCAGCGTGCAGGCCATGGGAAGCGCAAGAGCCTGAACCTCACCAACCTTGAATGGGACCAAAAAACAGCAAGTCAGATTATATTGCGACTGGCAGGCAAGCGTGGCACCTTATAGGTGGAGACTAAGTTCAATGCTATTAGAAGCTTATTCTGGACGGGAACCTATCCACAGTAACCTAAATACCATACGGTTCCCATACTGCATGATCTCAACGGCGTTGGACGCGGTGCTTCCTCATGCGTGACGATCTGCAGCAACGAGTCTAGCCAGTTCGACCCACTATCTTCCACCCCCGGCAACGAATACCGTGCGTGATGCCCCGAAGAGCTGCGTTCAACATGATTCTGGGCCAACCTCTTCGCCCCCTCCAATTAGGGGGTGACGTTCGATGAAGGGCAGATGGACTGAGCCCATGGGGTGGACGATGAAGAAGCTGCCCTTATCATCCCAGTTCACTTTCTTGCGCGACCTGAGAATATCCTCGAGAGGTTGTTGCGGCAGTTGCGAACTGCTGCATTCGGGACGAAGTCCGTGCAATTAACTCTAGTAACGGCTCTCGTTCGTCTTCCCCAGGCGAGCACAAAGGCTGACCGAACGGATGCTTGCTTGTCTGCCACAAGTGTGATCATACCAGATCCAGCCGGCTCCGATGATGTCGCATAAGTTGACCTTTTCGTGAGGTTTCTGGGGGATTTTGAAGACAGGCGAGTCCTCAACAGCTGCTCGGATTGTTTGTTCGAGATGGTCTCTTCTGGCGCCTTGGTTTAAGAACATAACCACGAGATGGTTGTGGTGGTGGTGGTGGTGGCGGCGGCGGCGGTGGTGGTGGTGGTAAGCGCGGTGCGTCACGGTCGCCGTGTCACAGCACGGCCATCGGGCTTTGAGGCATTTTATAAGGCAGTCGGCATGCCAGACCTCAGTCCTCCGCGTCCTGGTAACATTGTCACTGCTGGTCCGTGACAGCTTCTTCGCCGGAGTCCAGAGCCTACGTATTTTGCAGCTGACCTCCGCTGAAGGCCTTCCCACTGCCCGTCACCTATAGAATCCCCGAATAGCCAGCAGCTAGGCTAATGGTTATAAATCAGAACATACTTTGTAAACAGCATGACTCAAACTATCCCTTCATGTACTCATTTTGCAGAAAAATTATGTCTTCTTAAGATTATACAGTCGAATAAAGGATACTTTTCAGGTTCAAAAAAAGTTTGTAATTATGAGACCACTAAAGTGTCCATTCAAATAGCATCGTGTCTGTCCATCTATTTATGCTGCTTATGAAGCATATGACATGGTCCATATCAGTTACGAAATTTTATGAGTCATGTATGATATCTTCCTAATGACGCAGAGGTACGTGTGATTTTCCTTACATGGAAAGTATATGGTTGCAGGAGTATAAACCCCAAATGCAAATACATCGGCAGACCTGGCTTAAGCTTATTCGAAAACTGAAAAACCTAAATATACCTCTCTTGGAATATAAAACATTCCGGTCTGCCTTATCCTTGTCGGCACCATCTCATCTACGTCTACTACTAGTCGCTGTGCGACTGCCTGCGAGGGTTCTAGTATGAGCCCCAAGGCACAACGGAACGAGCATGTTCCGTAACCTGATCGGTGAGCGCCCACTGTCACAAAACGTGAAGCAGACGTGACTGCCGCCAAGTAAAAGTAGACATGTTTTTGGCCAGGTACTGAAAATGAATATAGAAATGCATGCTACTTAAGTAGTCGTTTTTATCGAGCACGGGTTCTGTAGGTAGCCGCGGAGAAGTGCATTCAAGAGCTGGCATCCCTGCGTGGCTGAAATACCTTCGGATTATGTTGCATGCTGACCAATATTACAGCCCCACATAAGTAAAACTCCCTAATCGAAGACGCATTTCGGAATTTAGATCAAGATTTCATGAGACTGGCCATTGACTGTATACATTGAATACGTGACCCAACTCATAAAACACGATGATGAAAATTGAGACGATCAATTTTTGTCACCTTTTTACGTGCAGAATACGTTTATGTATAATTTTACCAGTCAAAATATCTGTAAATGTGGCCTTTAACTTAAGTTAACTTGTATTCGGGCAGTTTACTATGCTAAAAGCATCTATGCGTGCCTTTCTATCAGAGAGGAGTAATCTAAACCCAAGCGTTTTACCAATCGCAAGTTGCTGCACTTAGTAATTGATGTGTTTCTTCACGTAAATCAGATGGAGCGGGGTGAGGCCATGCAGGTTATTTTTTTAGAAAACCAGATATTTTATCGGTCCTAAAAAGTCAGACTTGCAAGCCTGTGCGATTTTATGCCTTAAAAGTAACAATAACGCGAACAGACAATCATTTGTTTGAGCGTTCGGATATTTTTCTGCCTTACCGCGAAATGACCCCTCGTCATGTGGTTAGGTTGAGTTTTGAGCACATACTTAGGTAATTTTTGTATGGCGTTTTACAAGTTTTATGCTCAAAGAAAGGGCATCTTTCGGTCGTAAAAAGTTTCTAATTGTGTGATTTATGTGACTGTGCAATGACCGTTCGGTGATACGCCTCATAAAGTATGCAGAATAGTTGATGGTAGGGGGCGCTCACCGATCGTTCATACGGAACTCACTCGTTCCGTATGAACGATCGGTGAGCGTCCCCTAACATTGTATATTCCCGATCGAAAACCGACAAGGCAACGGGCTCGTGGCCCGGTGAGTAGAGGCGTTGACTTCTAAACCAACAGGTCGCGAGTTCGAGGCTCGGGTGTTCCACACTTTGGGCTTGGGTATGGCTGGCTGACGACGGCTAATAAGCCAGAAATGGCCATTCCAGTCTCCCTTATCTTTGTCGGTAATATCATTCTGCCTATGCAGAATAGTGATCACTTGTTGTAAAATTCTATGAGCCCTGTGTGACATCTACTTGGCGGAATAGAGTAATGAACGTTTCCCGTACACGGAAGGTATGTACCGACAGATCGAGCTCAAAATCATTCTGGGATGGAAAAACTCTTAAAACCGAAAGATACCCTTTCTTCGAGTACAAAGTTTGAAGGCCTACTTTGCTGCCGAATGTTTTTGTGACGTTTTTGCGAAATATTTTTGAATTTATAGGGACGTTGAAAATCGACATGGAAGTTGCGTGCGGCTCTTATAGACGGTCGAAAAGAAGTGCAGTAAAAAGTCAACATCCTGTCGCCCGAAATATCACAGCATCACGCCACATGATAATCAATATTACAGCCACAGTTAAGTAATTCTCTCTAATTGAATACGCATTTCACGGTTTTGGCCGACATTCCACTTACTGGTATTTTTCGTTTGCAGAATTATCACTATTTTCCAGAGTAGTGCAAAAAAACGACCAAAAGTTCCATTTCCTACTTTACTTTGGAAAAGGGTGGAGTATACCAACATCCGTCAGCAGGCAACCTTATTAAAGCGCTTTTTAAGGAGGCGATTGAGAATTGAAAAATTTCTTTAACTGATCGAATGTGTGTTGATTCCCGACTTTCGTTGTGAACGTTCATTTTTCTAAGAGATGTGTTTGGGTGCGCCTTGAAATATGGCCCGAACGACAAGCTGCATCAGAAAGGATGTCCAAGCCCTCACTACTTTGGTAAATGATTTCATGAAATGCCTGATTTTTAAGGTTTTGACAAACAGGGTTTACATTTGTGGGCAGCCGGTTGAAAACACAAAAAAATCGTGATATATCGATATTTCATATTGACCCAACTGTGAAAAACCGAGGCGCCGAGTTTTTCACAGTTGTGTCAGTATGAATTATTCAAAAGCTGCCAAAACACCGATGGATATCGATATTTCAGGAAGGATCATTTCTGTAACGGCCCCATCGGCGAAATCATGCGAATGCCCAATTGTCTTAGTCAACCGCATTTCAAACAATGTAGAAACGGAACAGGTACAGCCAGTCCTCGACATTCAAACTGCTGCTGGCTAATCGCCGCCTTTGACATTACACTAATTCCTAAGGAATAGTTAAGTGCAAACATCACTAGAGGACTACTTTCAAACGTCAATCTACTTAGGCTTACTGTACAATTAAAATTTCGGCTGTGGTGTGCACAAAACTCGGGTTAGATCTCTCGTAGTGACTAAAAGTATACTTCCAGAAAATCGGGCTGTTCAAAGGAGCTTGATAGCCACTAAATCTGCCCAATCTACTCAAAAGTGGCTTCCGTGGAATAATGAACATCTACGCTGCCTAAGAACCCAACTTTGGTGGAGGTGTGCTCACCGATCGCTTTACGGAACTCATTTGGCCCGCTGTGCCTTAGGGTTCCCCTTTTCGGGCTCAACCACAGCCGCACAGCGGCGCATGATAAAGGCTGAGTGAATAGAGGCGTTGGACTTCCAATTAGCAGGTTGCAGCATCGACTTCCAGGTGTTCCACACTTCGGGGATGGGTATGACTGGCCGACGACGGATAATAAGCCGGAAATGACGCATTTCAGTCGCCCTTGGCTCTGTCAGTAATGCTATTCTGCCCATATCATGCGCCGCTGTGCGGCTGCTGGTTGGGCTCAATAGAGAGCCCGTAAGGCACAACGGAACGAGTGAGTCCCATAAAACGGTCGGTGAGCGTCCCCCTACCATTGTATATTCCCGATCGTAAGAGACAAGGCAACGAGTCCCCGGCTCAGTGTTTCGAGGCGTTGAACTTCTAAACAACAGGTCGCGGGATCAAGCCCCAAATTTCTCCACACTTTGGGGTCCGGTATGACCGGCTGATGATGGCTAACAAGACAGAAACGGCCATTCCAGTTGGCCTTGTCTTCGCCAGTAATTCTATTCAACCTAGCTTCGATCAAGCCCCAAACAGGATCGCCAACAGTGGTCGAGAGTGTAGAAATTTAACTAAACGCGGCAACAAGAGGTTGACACGACACTGTGACTGCGACAACAATCAATATTGAGGAGATACCACAGAACCGGCACTATGCTTGGAAACACAGTAGTGGGTAGAAAAAAATCATTCTGAAATCAAGCTTGTCGCTAACGACGAGGATCACCGAGGTGATCTGCACGGAAGTTGGTTCGCTGTGCTTGCAAAGTAACTATCTTATCCTGTCTTCTACGTATCCGACCAAAGATAGGCGTGTAAGCAGTGAGAGAGTTTAACTCTACGCGGACCGCACACAGGTTTGCCCCTAAATCTTCGCAGCCAAATCTACAGACAACTTCAGGCACTCGATCAAGAGGAGTTACCACCAAGTTCATCTCCAGAAGGGGTCGTTGAAACTTGACCCTCAATCCTGGGAAGCATCGATTTGCGAACCCTCCATGCCGAAGTTGGCAGCGAGTCGTAGCAATTTGTAAGTGTGTCTTACTGTTAAAGATGACGAAACTAGGCACCGCACCCGACACAAGCACCGACCCCACTCTTGCCAGTGGACAGTCAGAAGAAAATGATGCAGGTATCGACCGAAAAAATCCGATCGACAGGAAATTACATGATAAAAAATTGAAGTGGAGAATTACCTTTTGCCAAACTCGGCTGGTAAGCACTGCAGATGGCTGAACATCGGAAGAGGCGTAGCTGTAAACCTCATAGGAGGTGGCTGGTTCGTAGGCGTAGGCGAACGGCCCCAGCTCCCACCGAAGACAGACACCTGAGTAGAAAGGCGGAGAAAACCAAATGCTCTGTTCCGTTCAAATCCAAAGGTGATGCAAACACTACCGCGACTGAGGTTGTTATCTGATGATAGGGAAGGGTACAGATGAATACTAACACACAAATCTCGCCCCCGATTGCAATATGAACGGATGTGACGGCCTCACCGCGAGACCATGACGCCGTTTGCAGCTGTACTTATAATTAGTTTTTCATGCATGCACCTCGAAGTTGGACGCACTCCGCATGCTTCATGAAGCAGGTTCCAAAACAATGAACATTTTCCTAAGACCTCGCTAACAAGTATGCGAGAGCTTTCCCTACATCAAAAAGAAATAATCACTTAGACCTAATTGTGAAAAATCCGGCGACCTCTGTGGAATTCGAACCCACGACAGCGAGGGCAAGACCTAAATGCAGCCGACGGTCTAACCACCTGAGTTACGAGGCCCGGATCGGGACCCGTGAATTTAATCACATCTGGGTCAAGTTGCCCACACAGCCCTCTGCAATCTATGGAATCCCGCAATTCTGATACATTAGGTCGACTACCTAAACAGGATTTCTTAATAAGCCAATCTGGAATCCACCAGATGACTACCAGGCGCACTTAAAATGGGTTTCGGCAGATGTACATAGTTCATTTGACCTAGGAAATCCTGGTCGGGCAGTCAACTTTGGTGGGTTCCATATGTTATTATCGGCCGAGCGGGTAGCTTAACCCAAATGTGATTAAACTCACGGCTCCCGGTGGAGGCTCGTAGCCCACGTGGTTAGAGCGCTGGCTGCACTTGAGCCTCGTCCGTACTGCCCGTGGGTTCGAATCCCACCGAGGTTGCCGAGTTTTCCCCAACTGGGTCAAATGAATTATTCAAATCTGCTGAAAACACCAACTAACGAGGATTTGTCAGATAACACAGTTAACCGCCCAGACGCAATCGACATTCTGTCAAATGTCAGCATCTATCGCACGCGTTCTTCCCTCATCCACCATGTTCCGATGACGGGATAATCTCAATATGACCGGAGTTAGGCACGGACGAAGTCGGTGACAAGGCTGGGCAATCCGTCTACGCGTGCAACACACTGCCTCGTGCGACGCGGATCGCAAATGAATGAGAATATCACAACTTGCCGCACGGTGAACTGCTATCCTGATCTCTCGCAAAGTAAAATGGTGGGATGCTTGCCACGCTCCTGTAAACAATGACAAAACGCACGCCGTTTTCCAACATCAAACTTCCGCGAGCTATAAACAGAACGGTCTTTATGAAGGCTTGGTGAATTCTACCACCCAACATTAAGCGGACACAAGACCGGCAGGAAGAAAAGCGGATTAGGTGCGACCATGCAATGATCCAGACAGGCCCCCTACATCCATTGGAATGACTGTAAATGGTTATTTTTTTTGCATAACACACGTTTTCTGCTAAACTATGTTACACCATGACATCCTCCACTGTTGCCAAGCGTAAGCCATCCGAAATCGAGGATAAGACCAGTACCTTCGTCGGCGGAGGAGATAACCAGCCGAAGGGGGGGTTGTACACGCAGAACGGTGGGCCTGCCATCCTTGTCTGTGGGAATGAGTGGAGGCGACCAGGGTGGGAGGGGAGCCACTGGAAGAACTGCCGTTGACTGTGGAGGGTCTCGTGCCAAAAAGTGGTGATTCGTGTAAGCCAACGGCTGCGAGATGGGCGTGTTGTCCGCAATGGCATAGACTGGCGCCGTTAGCGCGGACGCATCCACTGGTCCCTGTGTCCAAGGAGACGCCGCCGGTGCCGAATTGGAGGGGAATTGGACAGGTTGAATGGGAGTTACTGGCTGCACTATTGACTGGGGAGCTGGCGCCTTCGGTGGTACCGGCGGGGCGGGCGGCGGGGGCGGCGGCTGAATTGGGGTTTCCTGGGCAACAGCCTGGGGCAGAAATTCAATGAGCTGGACCCCGGAGAAGCGTGTAGCCGGGGAAGTCACCTGCTGCTGTTGTTGCGGATGTAGCGTTTGCTTTCTTCGCTGCCAGGCAGTTGTAGGGAAGCTAGCAGGAGCGACCACTGTGGGTTGGGTGGTTGTCGTTGGCGGTACGACCATGGCTGACGGAATGGCCGTTGTGGACGGGACTACGGTGGTAGTCGGGAGGACCGTGGTAGGCGGGAGGATCTGTGAGGTAACTACCGTCCCGAAAACAGTTGCTTGACCTGTGGGAAGCAGGGATAAAATGAAAGGACACAGAATTCTTACAGGGGCGTCGAAAAGGGTTAACATTCCATCTAATGGGGAAGCATTTGGGGTCATTCTTGCATACTGGACCTGCCGTAAGTGACCGATGCCAAATAAGCTACATCTAACGGCAGTTCTGCCGTCAGACACCACCCAACATGCCTACTGCTAAAGTCCCCACCCCTCTCCCCACCTACCCCTAACCCAAACAATAAACAAAACCTGGTCAGTCATTGATTGCAACGGGTGAGCTATCATCACACAGGACCTCTGTTCGCACACATTCGGTCATCGCAGGGGCTTCTTAGGTCACACGAGCGGGCATGAAAACAACCATTAAAACGCAAATTACCACATATACAACAACTAGGCGATGACGCTTGGCAACGTCGGCAAGGAAGTACGTGGTATCATGTGTGCATACACTTTTTGAGGCAGGCATAGTTACCACGACGGGCCGCACTGCAGATGCGGTGGATCGAAACGTGAGTCGGACTGGTCCATTAAGGTCGCTGAGTTCGTGCGAATCCGCAATGTCGAGCATGCGCACGGTGGCACGCCTGAGACGTTGGCTTTCACGTCGTGTCAGCCGCAGCGTCCAGTTCCACCAACTACTGGTTGACAGACCCCGGCAATCGACTGGTGCATGGGAGAGAGAATGCGGGCCGACACTAGGGAATCCGTCCTCACAGAACATCAGCGTATTCATATTGATCCAACTGAAAAACTCGGCGCCCCGGTGGAATTCGAACCCACGCAGTAAGGGGAAGGCTTTACCGCGGCCAACGCTGTAACCACTTGAGCTACGAGGCCCCGCCGGACGACGCAAGTTTAATCACATTTGGGTCAGGTTACCCGCCCAACCTACTGCAACGTCTGGAATCCACCAAATCTGATATAGTAAGTTGACTGCCCAAGCAGTATTTCCTAAGTAATTCACCTAGAATCCACCAGATGACTACCAGGCTCACGTAATTCATAGATACTTTGGCAGATTTTGAATAGTTCATATTGACCCAACTGTGAGAAACTCGGCGCCTCGGTGGGATTCGATGGGTCAATATGAATTATTCAAAATCTGCCAAAACATCTCTGAATCAGCGTATAAATCTGACTTGTATTAGTCTATTACGACGCATAAACCCACCTCCGGACTTCCTGTCGTTGTCTTGCCATCAGAGTGCAGCGAATACTGTGCAAGTCACTGGTGCTGCGCCCGCTCCCTGCGGCATTGGGCGGAGGTCGTCGTTTGCAAAGGTAGAACTGCTGTGTGGCGCGCCCCGATCGGAAACATTGCCTGACTTCACCATCTCCAGTCGGACTGACTCGGAGTGACGAATGGCAAAGCATCAGAGGAGGAAGACATCCTGACCGACCGGAAACCTACTTTCCTCGCTGCAGGCAGTCTGATGCGTCTTAAACCATCGTGGTGCGTTAAACATAGTGACATTCACATGTCCAAACTGTCCCCGTACATTCACCCCACGCATCGGTCTGGTCGGTCACCTGCGAATCTATCGCCCAGAGACTGGCGAACCAGTGCTTGGAGCATCAACCTACATTCGTCTCACCTGCCTCCACTGTCCATATTACACTCGCACATTTATTCACCACATGGGTCTATTAGGCCACATGAGCGTCCACAAAAACCTGCGACAGACAACCGCCAGCTGCTCCGCAGCATCGCACTCACCGCACATCAACATCATCCACCACAAGCACCCAACTGCCACCTCCCACGCAAGTGAAAAGCGTGCGTCTCGGCTCCTTCTCGATGCGGCTCCCCTGCTGCATGTGCGGTCGGAGTCTGAGACGAAGACGGTGCGTCGAGCATCGTGGCTCGGAAGGCAGCCGACTGACGCCCCAACTCAGTCCACGCAACCTGCCCAGTTGTGTGCGTGTGTTGAGTGGAGTGGCGGACTGGTGGGCTGAGAGTCAGGCTGTCACGGTCCCTTCTCAAGCGATCTGTGACACTTTAATGCACGTGAGGAGGGAGTTTGTGTTTTGTGTGTGCTTTATGGGCAGTGTCTCTCAGTCGACGACTGCTTGGTTAGCCAACCTTGAGGCGTGACAGCCCAGGCTAAATGCAGGGCCACGTGTCGCCTTCTAGGTCAAAAGGTCTGAATGCGTGTGCTATGCCAGTATCAGCAAATCATGGTCCTCGCAGCCTGGTATGTGCTGGCAGTTCGCTGACACCTGGTTCCCTGTCAGTAGATGCACTTGCGCCCCCGCTGGGTATACAGGTGGTGAGGAAGAGAGAGTGCGGTAGATGCTGCGCAAGTCTACTGTCACGGTAAACTAATTCACGCGCAAGTCAGCGTGCCTGCTGCACCCTGCTGTGTAGCACGCGGTGGACATCGTCGGAAACGACGGTCGAACTGGCCGCCTGCAAGGTTACCAGTCGGTTGGGCTAACTAGGTACTGGTCTGAACTGAAGATTAAGCTGTAAAAGCTACTTTATAGTCTCTCAGATAGTCCCCTTCGACGAGAAACCCGAGATTCCTCTCTGAAGTCTGGGAGGTGATAGGGCTGTTGTGTAAATGTGCGCAAGCAACCAGTGGTACAGTGGTGATCCTCATCGCTTGTGACCGAAGAAGTTAGTATGCCAACATACGTCATGGAATGAAAACCACAGGCTACCAAACAGAACTATTGCCACCGTGATACTTTAAATGCAGGTGGTGTCGACGTTAGTTTGGTCAAAGGCTTATAACAGAGGAGGGCGGGTCAAGTTTACAACAACGCTACCTGTTGGCAGGGAAGATACCACAGCAGCAACTTGTGATTGCGGTTCGGATGTCAAATCGATTACATCGGTGTCTGGAACTGGTGGGGCGAGTTCTGGAAGAGAAGCTGAGGAGGAGTCGGCGGTGTTGGAAACTGAGGTCTGAGTGGAGGCGGACTTCGGAAGGGTGCATGGTGAATTGGTTGTCTGGACCGCTGCAACACCCGTTTGCTTTGGTGCTTTAGAGACAACTGGTCGGTGAGGTGGGGGAAGGCGAGGAGTTTGAGAAGACGGAGGCCGATTTGCGGGTGCGTTAGCGCTTGGACGAGGTAGCGAGGACTAAGATCAGGCAAAAATAAGGAGATTTATGGTCATCGGCAGCTGAGGGTTGCTCAGTTATAACGATGTAAGGTGTAACGAAAAAAAGGCTGCTGAGAGTTACGTGTAAGAATTATTCATAAAAATAGAAGACTGGTAGTAGTCTTAAGTTGAAACTATGTTGTCATTGCAGCATGCAGGAACTGATGGGGTGGGGGGGAGGAAGAGTACGAACAAAACCTCGGCAGTTGACGAAGCTCAGTTTTGAGTTGCCCTATCAAAGTCATCCGTGGTCAACACGGAAGACACTCCCATCGTCCCAAATATCAATCGAAAATTATAATAAAGCATTCGGCCAGCCAATCGCGCAAAGGCATCCTTAAGAATTAAATAGTAGGTTCGTTTGTAGCAAGCAACGACAGCTATCACAGTTCCTTAAAGGGCACAGTGGCAACTCGAGCGAAAACGTTTAATGAAGTAGACTTGCGGAGCATCTACCTCTCTTTCCAAACCCATTGCATCCTAGCGGCAAAACAGTTAAGACGACTGGAGACAGGCGTAGACGTTCAAGAACTACATAATTGTGCCGGATAATCCAGGCAATGGTTCTCGATGAATAGGTACCCAGTTTACATCACCAACAGATAAGATTGGGCTGAGAAATGTGAGATATCGGGACTGCTATTTCTGGCCTACCAGCCATCGTCAGCCTGGCATGCCTCCTTGTCTGCATGTTGTCAGCCACTGCGGCTGTCCGCCAGGGTTTTAGATTGAGCTCCAAGGCCCGACGGGACAAGCACGTCCCGCAGCTTGGTCAGTGAGCGCTCCCCTGCAGTGTGAACAAATAACTAGGTTCTATTTAGCAACTTTCGATGTCGGAGCAGTGTTCTGGTTCGATTAATTAGGCCACGAATTGCACTCTACTTGTGAACGATAGGGTGATTGCTCTCGTAGAGTAGAATAACTTTGCACAAGTTTCTTTGATGTACGAAACGTCCCCTCAGCCGCTGGCTGTACAAGGACATCAATGAACGGGGGCTTGCTGTCGACTTTTATGAGCGTGACTGTGACTCCTGGTAGCGTGGAGAGTTTCCAGTTGTCCCCTTTAACAAAGACAAAAATGTCACCTACATAGTGCACCCATAATTGGGTTTAACAAGTGGTAGGGTTGTAGCCTTCCATTCTTGCATTGACTACAGGAAGAATGCCAGGTGGGTGACCCCATAGGGGCTCCCTTTACCTGTTGGTGGTATTCCTATGCGAATGAAAAGTTAGTGTCCACACATCGGCCAAAGAGGTCAGGATAGGCAGACGCAGGAACATCCGCGCCCTAATACTAAAGACGTTCTTCTGTGCATTGCTAAATCCAGTGGTCTTAAACGCTCACAGCCCACCATTCAGAATTGTAGAGGAATGGAGTTAGAATGTCGGACACACGATCTTCGTGGCACAATGGGGACACCGTGACGGGCCTATAAACACCTTCGAAGACCTGTGAAGACCCGGCGAGCAGCCTAGACCCAGACGGCGGTGTCACGCTTAACCCGTCCACTTGGCAGAACCCTCACGTAGGGATATTCGAAAATACTTGGCAGTTCAAGCTGGCAGTCATCAGTCCTGAGAGGTGTTTTCCGGTCAACGATATATTTCGACAACGCTTTGGTCCTCGCAGCATTGATGGATCAAGACTGATCGGCTGGCCGCATTCCTACGTGACGACATCCTGTAGGTCATAACTCCACATTAACAGGGCTATAGTGCCAGGGTATGGACAGCATGTTGGCATTTTAGCGCAAACCCGGCACCGTCTAAAGCGCGTACTGCCATTACGGAAGTTCGGTAATTAGGTGGCTAGGCAGGATGGACGGCGAGACGCAGCCTTGTTAGGTGCCAGGACAAATGAGAGGGATTATGGACAAAAACTTGCACAGTTGTGGAACAATAGTAGGCCTTAATCATAGCAGACCTTGGCGACCACTGTCCAGATGCCTTACCTGTGACAGTGATTCATGGAAAATGAAGTCGAGAGCTGAGATGATGAAGACAAAGTAAACAGCCGTTTGTTGCTGAAGGCCATGAACTACTTAAGTGACGTGCTGCAGTGTAAATAATTGGTCGAAACATTCAAGCTCGGTTCTTAAATCAGTTTGGTTGGGTCTCGTACTCAAGCCAAACATATTACAGAGCCGACTGGGTGACAACGGCAGTGGGACTTACACAGCGGCGCTTCTTACACTTCGTCTCATTTATCATCTTAAAGACGGATACAAGGAGAACTGAGTCCTAGTCATCAGGAAAAACCTGGTCTCCCCAGGCTAGTTCAACCACTTCACGGAGTCGTGTCGGTGTGTCAACTTAAAGGCCCCGATGTGAACGCCGTCACCCCCAGGCGCCTTGTTTCGTGGCGTTTTTGGAATTCCAAGTTTTGAGTTTTCATGTTTTTGAAAGTGGGCCGGGTTGCTTGCCTCATGTTGTTCTGCTAGGTGCTTTGGCTCATTAACCTAACCATAGAGCAGCGCTAACGGCCAAACTAAGTTAATGGCATTTTGAAGTCACCACTTTAAAGTGACGCCATCTACCCAAATAAAGGAAGTAAGTGGCCGGTAGTGTGTGATGGGACTGAGTTGTCCCTAACTTAATTAGTCATTTCATGCATGCACTGATTAAGTCCTTGGACGGTCCACATGCCACGTTGGGGTTCACGACTACAAATGACAATCCCTAAAATGGAGGGGGTCCGCTCTGACAGACAAACCAGATCGAGGTGAGTCCTGTGGTTGGTGTAAGACTGACTGACAACGGCTATTAAGTTGTATAGTGTCATGTGACAATATGACGTCCTTCCTCCTTGTGGACACTATTTTTACATGCGCATGCATTGCATTGAAAGTTCACTGAGGATCCAATAGTTGTGTGGAAAAAGCAAAGGGAATGGCGCAAAATAAAATTGGTCGGGCAATAATTTGGCACAAATGAAGCCGAGAACTCGGATACGTACGTTTTCTGTAATCAGCGACTTGATCTTTTTCGAACACACCTCTAGCTTGACAAGACGCATTCGCAGATTCTCTGTTTCTTGCTTTAACTCTTCAACAGACTGATTGTATGACAGGACTCGGGTAAGTAGTCCATCAACCGCAACTTTTACGGAACGTTCGTATTGCCTTCGGAAATTCTCTCTTAACTTCTCCGAAGATACAAGGTCTTGAAGGTCAGAGATAGGCGGAAAATCAGAAGAGCTGTTGGAATTTGAATTGATAGTCTTAAGTGACGATAGTGTATCTGGTGGATAAGGTCTTTTGAAACCGTTCGTCAGTGGCGCTGTCTTTGAAGAGATGGGCCGTTTACAAGGCGGCTCTGTCAGGTCGACATCGGCGTGTGGGTCCTCACCAAGGTCCAGATTTACGATCTTTGAAGATCCAGACAATGACATCTTTAACATATCTAAGCTTATCGATGCACTTCTATAGTGGTGCTCACCACAGTTCGGCCTACTGGCCACACTGGCAGACACAACGACGCAGTTAAGCTACCCGCTAAGACTGATTGGGTGTATTTCTTGACACTAATTAAAAAGACCACTTTCAAATTGCTGGTCAAACGTCAGTATAGTCTGAAGATTACAGTCTACCTTCCAACGATTGTAGGGAACACCGATTCCTATAACGGTTCACTTATCTACTCTAGACAGTTCGGCGGTCGCGAATAGCGCAGAACATTATGAACGCGTGGACATTTAAAGCAAATATAAACAGAGTTCAAGTTGGGTTATGAAACACTTATTCAGCTACGCTAGTAAAACACACTCCATTGTTCACCACCGGTATGCAGTGTTGCTTACTGATCTTCACTTTTCTTCTTCGTTTGGCGTCATCTTCGCAGCCTCATTTTAGTGTCGATCTCTGTATAATTTTAAACGGTCAACCTGGCCGTGATGTTGTACAACTTGCTATATCTGTTAGGTTCTCGAATAGTTGCATCGTGCTGCAATGCATTCTAAATGCTTACGTAACCCGACTCTTTATATTCATAGAAGGATTCGAGGAAAATCATCAAAATATTCGCTTTACCTTGAATTTTCGAACAACTCCAAATCACTTTCCTTCCTACAAAACCCTATTTGGCTTATCGTTGGGCAGTAATATGTGATGGAATTGCACCTCCAACCGTGCAGATATCTAGCTGGTTGCATTTGTGATTAGTTAAGTAATTGTGCAAAGATCTTAGGCTTCTTTGTATGCGTACCCAAACTGCAAAATCCAGGAGTACAGTTTGCAACGACTCATCAGTGAGTGCGCAATCTGTGCGCTACTATTATCAAGCCAAATCCCATGTCGGAAGGAGAAGACAGAAGGCACCCGATTAAGGTATCATTGAATGCAGAACCTGGAGCTGTCCTCTCTGACAGCAGTGGCCACTGGCGAAGCCAGAGCTGGTGTTGACTGTCCAGTCATGCCTGAGAAACCTTGGGGCAGTGGTGACAGCCACCTTTGTAGGCTCGTGGGCCAAACTCAAGTGATCGCCAATCGGTGTGTGTTACATTTACCAAGGGCTGGTTTCCCAGTGACTTAGGTTGTGGTTGCAGGGAGGAGGTACATTCAAATGACCGCATGGGCAGCTGCGACTGGGTGGACGCAGGTGTGTCCGAGCAAAAGTCGGTCTAGTGTCTTCAGGTCAGCGCTTCTAGAACGGCCCACTTCAAGCCGTGAATGACCTTAAGACAGCGGGGTCCTGAACAGTGACGCCAGACTGGCCATGTTGGCTGTCCGCAACAAGTTAGGTTCGCTGTCAATGGGAATTGTCTATGCAGTATTACTGCGTGTTTATCTGGAACTCAAGCAGAACATCTTAGTTTGATTGCAAAGAATCAGTATGCATTAAGTTTTCGCCAAGTTCGAGGCAATTCGACGTCCAAGGTAATGATAGTGTTTTCTGAGCGCTCAACAATAAAAGTATTATTTTTGAAGACAGCGGCTGCTGACAAGCCGCCTCACGTGTCTATGCACATTGTGTAATGCGGGTAAGGCCGATCAAGGGGGCTGTCTCTGATGCCCAGTAGTCCTTTTCACGTCAAGATGAAGACAATAATTCCCACATACTATTGGAACCTCTGATGATAAAGACAGGTTAAGTAAGCCAGCAGACAACGTTTTGACGCCAATATCGAGGCTGCAGGATAGACATTCAGGCCGAAACCCCATAATTCTGAACGGCTGCGTCGGCGGTTTTGTAAGTCACCAATGTTTTAGAGGACTTTCTTGGATGCAGACGGGAAACCTGGGAAAGGATTGTTAGTCACTTTTAGTGATCAAGCAATATGAATTATTGGCAGGATTCTAGTTAATCGTTTGAAATTGATCGTTCTTGCCTTTGGGCTTAATACTGTGTCGAACATCAATTTCAGTTGTCAACTCCTAGGCAGTAGAGTGTCCCTATTACATTATTGGCGCTGAAGAATGTAAGGGACGCTCCTAACTTAGACCACATCTAGGTGGTTCTGAACCGGACATCAGGATGAACCGGTGCGAGAAGTTGAGACCAGGAAAGAGTGAAGGGTGAGGGCCTCGTATGTGATGAACGGGAGCACACAACAGGCCAATGGTGTATAATCGTCGTCTTGTTTGGGCAGAAATGTTGGCGACAAGGTTTCATGACGGGCACTGCTGATTGACGTCCAAAATGGGATCTCTCTTACAGACAATACAGTGGAGGTGTAATTATAGCCTTCAGTATCGTCCGAGGGCTAGTTTGTGCTTTTCAGTTTGACGATTTCTTCGAAATAGCGCAAACGACCAACTTCCAAGGCCACCAATGCAGACTGGAGACAAAATATGCTAAACTTGAATTGCGGGCCAAATCCCTCTCTCACCGGCTGGTCGGCGGATGGAAGGAATTGCCGAACTCCGTTGTCTTGGCAGAAAACGTTCAGACCTTTAAAAATACTAGATGAGCTTACGCTCGATTGTCAAACGTTTACTCGATATCAATGACTGACATAACTATTATGCAAATATGTGCATACTTTTAATATGTCTGTTTGTAAATAGGGTTTTCCAAGGCTTTGCCTGTATCCCTCATATATGCTGAATTATTTGTGACAACGAAGTGCTTACAAACGACGTTCTCATCATGTCGAACATAGAGAATGAGGAGCAGAAAACCAATTGTTCGAAGGTGGTGACAGTACCGGTCCCAAAGCTATATTGTTGACATTTCTCAAGACAGAGATCCACAGTCTGGGCGAGACAAATCTCCGAATAGTGGACGGAAAAATTATACGCGTCCAGAGGTCATTCCTCTGGAGAAAGCCCATAACTCTAACAGCTTAGGAGTGATGGAAAGCAGTTCATCCCGATCAGCTCCGACCGGCTTTTGCATTCAATCCCAAGAAATGGATAAACGCCTGTATGCCGGAGTTGCTCGTGCCAAATTGAGATTTTTGTATACCAATGGATAAACGCCTGTATGCCGGAGTTGCTCGTGCCAAATTGAGATTTTTGTATACCAATGCTCAAAGTCTCGTTTCGAAAATCGACGAACTCAAAGCGAGAGTACCGGAACAAATCCCCGACGTCATCGCCATAACGGAAACTTGGCTTAATGCCGAAATCATGGATGCTGAGATTTCGATACCGGGTTACCAGCTGTTTCGTAGAGACCGTCAAAATAGGCAGGGCGGAGGGGTAGTCATATATGTAAGGGAAGGAATTTCAGCAGTTGAAATAGCCCACACCCTCCCCCTTGAATATGAATCCGTCTGGATAAAGATAAAGAAGAGCAATGCACAAAATCTAGAATTTCTTGCGATTTACAGACCACCAAATCTTCTGAGTGCAGCTGATGAGTCGCTCCTTGGTTTAGTCAAAGACGTAGCTAGCCACCAAGACGTACTTATTGCTGGGGATTTCAACGCACCTGCAATAGAGTGGGAAACTATGGCAGTTAATGGTGGACCAGCCTCTTTCAGCAATAAGCTACTGGACCTCACACTCCATCTCCCTCTGGCGCAACATGTGAAGGTACCAACAAGATTTCGAGAGAACCAGAGAGCAAATTGTCTAGACCTAGTTTTCGCTAAGGATTTCTCTAATATCGACGAAGTGTATTCCAATGCACCTCTCGGGAAAAGTGACCATACCACGCTATTATGGGATTACTCGCTCTTCTCTAAACGCCAGAAGAGAACAGAGGGCCAACCTAATATATGGAAGGCAGATTTTAATATGATGAAGAACGAATTGCTGTCCGTGAATTGGGAACAAATATCCAGGGGAGATCCGGAGGACGACTGGAGATCTTTTAAAACGATTTCACTTGATCTGATTAGGCGCTGTTGTCCACCTAAAGTACAAAAAAACAACTAGTCGACCTGCTTGGTTAACTAGGGACCTAAATAAGCAGCTACGGAAGAAAAGCAAAAGATGGAAAATATTCAGGGAAACTGCGTCACCAGTGCATTTCGAAGAATTTCGTCGTCAACGAAACGCCGTCAAAAAATGTATCCGTCAGGCACGGAAGGAGTATGAATCCAAAATTATACGACAGGCTGAACAGAAGCCTAAGATTTTATTTCACTATCTGAACAGTAGACTGAAAAATAAGGACCCGGTCGCGGTGCTGAAGGATGATAATGGTGTAGAGATCATTGAGAACAACGAGAAAGCCGAACACTTAGGACAGTATTTTGCCTCCGTTTTTACTAGAGAAACAGAGTTTCGCTGTCGCAGTGCCGGCAATGCTCTTGAGACTGTTGGTCCCGTGCTTGACTCCATACTCTTCCCGGCAGCTGCCGTGGAAAGGGAGCTGAAAAATCTCAAAGAAGCAAAGTCCTCGGGTCCGGACAATATACCGGCCAAATTCTTGAAGGAACTGGCGAATGAACTTTCCAAACCACTGGCGCACATCTTCCGCTCATCATTCGAGTTAGGGAGGTTGCCATCGGAATGGAAGACAGCAAATATCTTTCCGATATACAAGGGCGGGGCTCGCACTAATGCTAACAATTACCGGCCTGTTAGTTTAACCTGCATCTGCTGTAAAATAATGGAGGCCATAGTTAGGAAAGCAACTATGGAGTTCCTGGAGCAGGGCCATTTAATCTCAGGCCTGCAGCACGGCTTTAGACAGAACCGCTCGTGTCTTTCCAGTTTATTGCTCTCGACGGAGCAGTGGACTCACGCACTGGATGAGGATGGGAGGGTTGATGTCATATACACAGACTTTAAGAAGGCGTTCGACAGCGTCCCACACAAACGCCTAATCTACAAACTTTCTGAAATTGGGATAAGAGGAAGGCTGCTGACATGGATAACAGATTTTCTTAACGGGAGATCGCAAACCGTGTGCATTGAGGCCTCAAGGTAAACTCCTACTCCCGTTCTAAGTGGTGTACCCCAGGGCTCCGTCTTAGGGCCGTTGCTATTCCTGGTTTACATTAACGACTGCGTCGACGACCTGGGATGCAGCGCCATCATGTTTGCTGACGATGTTAAGCTGTGGAGACCCATCAGAACTGATGCAGACAGGTACGCGCTTCAAGACAGTCTCAACCGCCTAAACAGTTGGTCAGCTCGCTGGCTCCTCAATTTTAATGTGGACAAATGTGTAGTCCTGAGACTCCGCACCAGACAGACCAGTAAGGAGGACGATTCCTTTCAATATGTCCTTGGTGGTCAGTGCCCCTTCCAAATGTTGTGGAACAGAAGGACCTGGGAGTCCTAATGACCTCCTTGCTGAAACCATCTTCACAGTGTCAAAGGGCAGCCAAAAGTGCGATAAGGGTGTTATTTGCGCTGAGGCGAGGATTTGTGCAGATCGACAAGGAGCTGTTCGGAAAAACCTATGGGGTATTCGTCCGGTCTCACTTAGAGTATGCAGTCCAGGCCTGGCGACCGTGGTTAAAGAAAGATTATCAACGACTGGAAAGAGTACAGGCGATGGCTACGAAGATGGTCAAGAATCTTCATCATTTGCCTTACGAAACTAGGCTGACTGAACTAAATCTGTTTCCTCTAAATTACAGGCAACTGCGCGGTGATCTCATTCAAACCTACAGGATTGTCAGGAGCCGAGAGTGTGCCCTAGATTTTGATGAATTCTTTGAATTGGCCCGGACTGACCGTCTGCATGGTCATCCGTTCAAACTGCAAAGGAAGCGGGCTAATTCGGACGTCCGACGGAACGCCTTCTCACACAGGGTCATCGGGGCATGGAATGGACTCCCTGATGCCGTCGTTCTTTCTGAAAGTGTTAAATCCTTTAAGTGCAGACTAGACGCTCACTTGTTGAGAACCTACTGTACATACAATCATGATTGTTTTAGCGGCGGCAGTTTGCGCCTGGCTCACACTTACCGCTAACTTCTTAACTTTTCGCATTTGCTGATGTAATTGATGACTTTATTTCTGTTTATCGACATGAATAGGGTGCTCAAGGGCGAAAGCCTCATTCCCTTAATAAACTGACTTAAACTGACTTAAACAGTAAAATGTGTCAAGGGACAAAGTCCAGAAGGCGGAACTCAAATGAAATGGTGATCGGAGCGTCCCTGTTGCAAAGCAATGGGTCGGATATGTACCAACGACGGTTAGCTGATGTGTGGCGTACTGTTGAGAGAGAAGGCTTCTTCGGCTTTTGTTACCACGGAAGTTGGATGTATGACTTGCTCCAGGGTTGCTAGATTAAGGACTCGTTTGACCACATCGCTCACATTTTCAATTAAATTACTGACATGATTCTAGAGACTAATGTAATACGAACAACGTGTGACTGGAAAGAAACGAAGGACCATGATTCTACTTCTAAATGATGAGGGGCGGACTTCCTGGTGCTGATGGGAAGGGATGTCCGGAATCAAATTCCCTATCTTTGGCTCCAGACTTGCAATATTTAGGGACATTTCCGTGCGGAGATAAATAACTTACGAAGGCTTTAATTGTGCATTATAATCAGCTGGCCGATCATCTGGGTTGGTTGTTTTCTATTTCTGACGAAATACTTTGCACCGTAACCGTCGGAGAGTATGGAAAATTAGGGAGAAGACCGAAGTTATGTAAATTTTGCCATCTCTTTGTATATAGTTCTGAAAAGTAGCGTTTTTGCGCATCGTAAGTAAGGGAGGCAGGGCTGAGAGGATGCAGTTTACTGAAAGAAAGTAGACTAAAGTATCTTAACGTAGTTCATTCAGTTGAATGCTCGACATTAATTCATAACACCGGCTGGTTAATCCTCTTTAACAGTAAAGTGGGGCCCTTCTAGTTATTTCTATGGCATTGCGCGGCCTCGGTTTGTAAGCGTGGTTTTCTGGAACTGTTAGGGAAAGAACAATGGAGTTTAGAGCCGACGATTAAGAAGAGGATAGACTGATAGGTTCCGAGCTGCTGTTAACATCTACGAGAGATTGAGACAGGACACCGGGCGTTCACACGGATACGAAGTCATATGGACCGATTTCTAGATCCAAGAAAGGGCCAGTTCAGTTTATTATTTCAGTTTATTTGGTAAGGATAATAGGCAAAGCCTTTGAATACCCTATTGATTACATGTCAGCTCGTTAGAAATAACTGTACACGAACAAAAAATGTTCACTATTAAAATAGTACTTGGTTCGTTTGAGTAGCACTGTCTCAGAGAACATATTTGTCTGGACCAGGGGTATTAATTCAGATTCAGACTGTCGAGGGAAAAGAGAGGACACAAATAATCATCCAAGCGTTTCTTGAAGAGTTGCAGGGACGTAGCCCCCACGACTGACTGAGGGAGATCGTTCCATTTCTCCACTACCCTCTGCGTGAAAAATTCAGAACGAAGATTCAGCCTGGACATTGTTATCCGTAACTTCATCGACTGACCACGAAGATTGGGTGAAAGGTGCCACTGAAACATGTCCTCAAATTTAAGTCAATACTCAAGGCCATGTATTATCTTGTAGACGAGGATAAGATGACCTCTTTGCTGCCTGTAACACAGAGGGAATAAATTAAGGCAATTCAGTCTGTCTGATTAGGAATGGCTTTTTAAACCGTTTACCAGCTTTGTTGCACACCGTTGTATCCGTTCGAGGCATTCTTGGTACTTTACCAGCCACGGCCGCCATGCTTGTATGCCATATTCTAAGTGGGGCCGAACAAATGTGCCGTAAACTCTCCCAAAAAGGTCTTGGTCAAAGTTAACGAAAGCCCTTTTTATTGCATGCAGCATTCCCATGGCGTTTTTTGCAGCCTTGTGGCACTGCAGTGTTGATTTCAGGTTGTTCTGTATCCAAACCCCGAGATCCTTCTGTGAAGATTCTGCGGGGAGCCTTATATCTTTCAGGCGATATGTCCTCAGGCTCTCATTTGAATGAGAGTTGGTTGGACGCAGATTAAGGACGGCACACTTCTCCAAATTGAAATCTAGAAGCCATTTCTTCGACCATGCTTGCAGTCGGTGCAGATTATCTTGAAGGGATCTCTGATCATTCGGACCCTTAATGACTTGCCACAGCTTAACGTCGTCTGCAAACATTATTTTGCCGCAGTCGAGTTTCTGAAGGCTGTTGTTAACGTAAAGGATGAAGAGCAATGGTCCCAGAACTGAGCCTTGCGGCACACCACTGGTCAAATTCACCCATTCTGACATATCATCCCCGACACAGACACGTTGTTTCCGACCAACCAGAAACGCCCTAATCCAGTTCAGAAGATCTCCCCGGATGCCGATGTCGCTCAATTTGTGAAGAAGACGTTGGTGCGGGACAGTGTCAAAAGATTTGCGGAAATCGATGTATACGGCATCGACGTCAAAACCCTTTTCTAGAGCCCTGGTCCATATCTCCAGACAAGCTAGCAGATTTGAGAGGCAGGAACGTCCTCTCCGGAAGCCATGTTAAAAATCCTACAAGATGTTATTTTCTTCACAAAATTGCTGTATAGCGCTCTTTACTAGAGCTTCCATCGTTTTGCATGGGAGGCAAGTTAAGCTAATAGGTCGAAAGCTGCTTGCTGTCATCCTGCTACCTCCCTTATGCAATGGAACGAGGTTAGCTGTCTTTCACTGTGAGGGCAGCCTTCCTGTTCTCATTGACAGCTCAAAGAGAGTCGAAAGAGGCTTTGACAGCTCCGTTTATAGCTCCTTAAGTATCAGCCCGGGAATACCGTGGGGTCCAGGAGACTTCTCAGGTTTTATTTGACTGAGTACGCGTCTGACTTCTTCGACGGAAAAGGCGACGGTTTCAATGACGGCAATATCTTGGCGCATTTGAAGCTCCCGGCTGTCTCGGTCCATTTCAAACTGCTGATTGTCTTCCAGGGACTCCTCCGTAAAAACCGATTGAAAAACCTAAGACAGTAATCGCACTTTCTGTGGCCCTTTAACTAATAAGTTTCGGAGGCTATCCTTTAGACACGCAATTTAGTCCCTATGTTTCCTCCTACTGCGGATGTACCCGTAAAACTTCTTGGGACATGTAATGGATTCTGCTATCAGTCGACGTTCGAAAGAACTTCTAGCAACCCGTATTTCTTTACGGCATTTATTGCGCTGATCCTTATATTCGGCGAGTGACCTTGGATCTCGAAGTTGCAAATACTTTTTCCAGAGTCTCTGTTTCTTCTTTATGGTCTTTTTTGTCGTCGGATTGACCCACGGCGGTCGCATACATGGTCTTGTCATTTTTCTTGGACAATGGGAGTCAATCAGACTCTCTATAATCCCGCGAAAGTACTGCCAAAATTCGTCTGAATCTTCTGTGTTGACCAACCAGGTTTCCTCCAAAAGAGTGCGTCTCACTGCGTTAAGGTCACCCTTCCAAATATTTCTGTGTCTTGATTTTTGGTAGTTGGTTGGATAGGAGAGAGCACACGCAGGTAAACGCAATATGATCGCTTAAACCGAGTGGGGGTTGTGGATGCACTTCCTTTATGAGTCCTTCTTCTTTACTGAAAGCGAGATCTAAACAATTAGATCGTTGTCCTTCTCTCATTCTTGTTCCGAATTTTATGTGCTGAATGAGGTATTCATTCAGGGAGAGTTGTAGTAGCTTGTGGTCAAATGACGTGGACGGGGCGTTT
Source organism: Spirometra erinaceieuropaei (assembly GCA_902702965.1). Classification (NCBI taxonomy): domain Eukaryota; kingdom Metazoa; phylum Platyhelminthes; class Cestoda; order Diphyllobothriidea; family Diphyllobothriidae; genus Spirometra; species Spirometra erinaceieuropaei. The sequence goes on along the minus strand of CACRXP010000959.1, from coordinate 97,150 downwards.
GTTAGAGGAATGTTCCAGTCTATTCCTGGAACGTTGAAGTCACCCAGAAGTAGTAAGTTCTCCTGATTACATAACAACACCAGTGCACTAAGTAATTGCATATCGGCGAATTCATTCGAACTGGGAGGCCGATAGACAACACACAGTCACCAAAGTCACCAAAATGTGAACAAAGCCCGCCTGCACAGTCTGGAGTTTTATAACAGATGTAAACGTCAACGGTCTCATATCCAACTTTCTCGGGCCCAGATGTTGGGTAAGGTTTCCATGCTGGAGAATACTACATATATGTACCCTCAAATGAAACCGTCTGGATAAGCACAGGACTAAATGGTTATTATCAGAAAGCCCAGCTCTTTGGCTCGACTTACTTGCTATATCAATAGATGCAGTCCATGTTTCTTCTCA
>CACRXP010000959.1:81432-96623 GCA_902702965.1 Spirometra erinaceieuropaei | reverse complement strand
GATATGCGGTGCAACTGTCTACCTCACTCCCTCTTTCCGGTCTAGGACACCAGTTTGCTTTCCCAATTTTCTGATTACATGATTGGGCGTAGTATTTGGCAGGTCTAGAGGTCTCGTTTGCGCCTGCCATTCATAAGGCCTTATTCCCGCACATAACACGCCAGGACTTTTCTCGAAGGGCATGGGAGCTCAAATGTATGAAGATGCCATAGAGGTCACATCAAAAATGAACATTTCAAGGCGGACCCTCAGTCCACCAATCGATCACCCCGCATAAACACGCCCTGAACACACCGCGATAGGCTTAAATGCTCTAGATTGTTTATGGTGAACAACATAAGCTGAGAGTCGACCCGCTTCTCATTCTCTTCCCTTTCCCATGCGCCATTCGATAACCCCAACCGGCCAGTTAACTGATAGAGGGATTGGAAGGATGGCTGCGCGTGCCACACACGACTTGTCCGTCTGCGGAGTACACTGGAATCGCACACATCTAAAGAGGTGGACTGTTTATACCTCCCATGTAGCAGATGGGCTATACGGAGGAGCCAAAGAACGCACTTCCACTCGCGTGAGAGGTGCCTGGTCTGTGCCTGCGGTGTAATTTAGAAGAGTCTATGTGTGGTGATGTGGTGCGTTAGCGACGATATGTCGCAGCTTTTCATGGAGGGTGTGCGGTGAAGTAGGCCCATGAAATGACTGAGTGTGCATTGGCAATGCGCAGAGTTGAGACAAAGACGAGGGATGTATATTGGAACTCCTGACACTTTTTGCCGGTCGATGTGGTGGATTCGCAAGTCACCGATCAGACGGATATGCGAGGTGGATGTGAGATCTGGTAAAGACAGACGGAGATCGAGCCTACATTACTGCTGGTGGAGTCGGTGCTAGTGAGGGTAGTAGTAGACTGGGAGGCCAAAACGTCTGGAAGCGTGTGCCATGCCAGTATTAGCAAATCATGGTCCTCGCAGCCTGGTATGCGCTGCAGTTCCCTGACACCTGGTTCCTTGCTGGCAGATGCGTTTGCGCTCCCGCAGGGTATACAGGTGGTGGGCATGGCTGCCCAATCATTCTCGTGCTTCTGACCCCTGTCGGGGTGTAGTTGTTGTTATTGAAAAGTCCTGGTCAAGTGTGTGTTGTCAACCAGGGGGTGTGGAAGCTCGCCTAGGTGTGGGTCCAGTCGTACCAGCCACCTGCGCCCTCCTCTGCCTCCGGTTTTCCTGGCTCTGTTTTGACATGGGGTCCAGGTGGGGGAGGGGGAGAGAGTGCGGTAGATGCGGCGCCAGTCTGCTGTCGCTATAAACCAATCCACACGCAAGTCACCGTTCCTGTTGCACTTTGCTGTGTAGTGGGCATCGTCGGAATCAACGGTCGACCTGTCAGTTGACTAGGGCGCCGTGAGTGTATCCACCGGTGACGGGAGTGGGAGAATTGATAGTAGTCGCCGTCGTCGCGGGAGTTGTGGCGGGATTTAAGGAAGTGGTGGGTACCGATGGCGCCGGGGCATTAGGAGTGCGATCACCGTTGTTGGCAGTACCCGCCGTCGTAGACACCGTAAGGGATAATGAAGGGTTGCAAATTGGGCATTTTCGAAGGCAGCAGGTGGAGTTGTCGGGTTATTTTTGCATTAAGTCCGGAGATGCCCGGTAAAAACCATCCGTGCTGTGGAACACGCGTATGCATGTTGGTGGGGGTTGGGCGCTGGCGTCGTGGATCAGAAAAGTTCGGTACTTGCAGGCTACTCTTTTGGCTTTGGCGGAAGCGAAACAGTTGGCTTCGTAGCCTGCTGTTCCTGCCTTCGCATTTCTTCTCCAGGATGGCCAATCTTGGGTGAGGTACATTAAGGTCTCTGGGCTGATTTGTAGATCTTTAGAGGAGTTCTTAAAGGTGTTCTTAAAAGTCTTTTTTATCCGCGTTGCCGACGAGCACCCGTGGTGAAATCGCCATGGAAGATTCACTTCGTCAGGCGCTCGTCATCCATCCTCGTGAGATGGCCCCTCCAGGGCAGTTGGATTTGCCGTGGCAGGGCTTTATTGCTGGAGAGTGCGACCCTTTCAAGGAGTTCCGTGTCTGGAATCCTGTTTTGTCATAGCACCTTCGATATTCCTCGAAGCAGCTTAGGTGGGGACGGTTGTGCATCTTCACGTAGACTGTCTAGATCTGCGTCGCATTCAACAGTGTTTTCAAGATCACAGTTTTATACATCTTCAGTGTGGTGTTGAGACAGTAGATATGACGATTCCATACTGAGTCATGCGGCCGGTTAGAGGCCTCAATGACTTTGTAGATCCGGTGGACCACTTCAACGTTGATTTTGATGTTGCGTGAGAAGGTGCTGCTTAAAAAGGTGAAATTATCCAGTTTTGATTTGGGTGCCATTGACAGTGATCCGAGTGACGTTGTGTTCAGTGTCGGGTGACAGCTCATACACGACCACCGTTTTCCCCTGCTCGTGGTCAGTCCGAATTTGGAGCAGTCGCCTACGAAAAGGTCCATGCTTCGCTGGATGTCCGCTTCTGTCGCGATGCTGAATTCGCATTCGTTCGAGAAGAGAAGGTGGTGGACAGTATTGGTGAATAGGCACGCTGGGACCCTCATGTGCCGGCAGCTGGAAAGATTGCCGTCGATCCTGTAGACGATGCGGATCTCAGGGCGCTTCCCTCGGTTGGCGTCCATCAGTAGGACAGCGAACATTAGACTGAAGAGGGTGGAAGCGTTTACGCAGCCGTGCTTCACTCCACTGATCACTGCAAATAGCTCAGAAACCGTAGAGTTGTTCGTGACGCGAACCGTCATATCGTCGTGGAGCTAACGCATTACGTGCGTAAACCGTTCAGGGCAGCAAAATTTCTGCATGATTTTCCACAGTTTATTGCGATTCACCGTGTCGAAGGCCTTGGTCTGGTGCAGGAAGGTGGTGTAGATATGAGTCGACATTCCTTGGCACTTCCTTCACAGTCGCCTGGCGGTGAAGATCATGTCCGTGGTAGTGCGGTTTCGTCAGAATCCATAGGGGCTTTCCGAGTGAAGTCTGTGTTCCAGATGGTCCTTGAGACGACTGAGAAGGCTAAAGGTGAAGATCTTGCCGGCAGCAAGAGTTCTCTGCGATTATTACAGATTTTGTCGGTATCCTTTCCGCTTGTATAAACTGATGTAAGTCGCGGCCATGAAGTTCTGGAGAACTTGACACAAATATGATTAAACTCGCGTCATCCGGCGGGGCCTCGTAGCTCAAGTGGTAGATCGTTGGCTATACTAAAGCCTTCCCCTTACTGCTTGGGTTCGAATCCCACCGAGGCGCCGAGTTTTCCACAGTTGGGTCAGTATGAATTATGTGCTATCGTCATTCAGCCTTACACAGTCCACATTTTGCACAACCTGGGATTTTAAATTAGGGAATTTGAGACTTGAGCGTTTAAGTTCAACCTTCTGCAATTGTGCCACGAGCCCTGTTATTCTGTCGGTTACGATCGGGAATATCAACAATCGGAACGAGGGCGTTCAGCCATCAGGTTATCTGATATGATCTACCACTTACGACTTAAACCAAATCTAGAGCCCTCACAGTCGTATTGGTAACAGTGGTTATGCGGGAATACCGAATAGATCAAGGGAGACTGGAATGGCCGTTACTGGCTTATTAACCGTTATCAGCTAGCCATACCTAGTCCCAGGTTTGGATAACCTGAGACTCGAACCGGAAGTCCTTGGCGATTAAACCTTTAAGTCCAACGCCGTCAGACAGCGGTTGGGCCTTATTTCGCGTTACGTCTGAAGGATTGGTGAAAACATCTGCCTTTCTGTTACTTATGTACGTTTGTCTCATAAACCCAGAAGAAGCATTACTGCGGGTTGGAAAAGGACTCGCAGGGCCGGAAGATCCACCCAAATTCAGTCGGTGAAGCGCACGGCAGGAATTCAGGTAACAGGTCGATCCCGTTCGGCGACACACCGGTCCTGGACAGGAGTTTCTCGTTTCCTGCTGCCTGTTTTAATTAATTGTACTGGATGAATCATCAGCAGTTCCCAGACGTCTGAGTAGGATCGAACACAGTGTCAGCCGATGACCAATCTACCAATCTGCTAAGGGAAGTCCCAGTGGGCACAAATGAAAAGGCACGAAACCAATGAGCGTAGAAATGTGCTGATTCGTGCGGCCACAAGCCCTGACAGGTCCGCCTCGTCCACACGTCACGGCATGGGGGATATTGCGTGCGCTCCTCTTCAGTGATCTGCCACCCATCTTGAGAATCGACACCAGAACAACAACCACAGTTTAGAGCCACAGAAATCGCGCAACCAAGCGACTGATAACACTAAAACACCATCAACACAGTCCTTTGGAGATGTTGCTCGGCTATACAGGGGAATGGGCACCTCCTCCGTATCGCCTGTGACCATGAGTAAGATTCAAGAGGGATATCTACTCCCGTGTCCTACCTTTAGCTTCAACCCCAAGGTCACCTGTGAAACGGAGGGTGAGGGGCACTTGTCCCCATGCCATACCCGTTCCTCTAATCACCTAATACTATTAAAGTTGGTATGGTAGGAGGACGCTCACCGACCGTGTTAAGGAACCCAGTCGTCCCGTTGTGCCCTGGGGATCTCTCTCGAGTCTAACCAGCAGCCGCACAGCGATGCATAACATAGGCAGAATAGCATTACCGACAAAGGCAAGGGAGACTGGGATGGCCGTTTATGACTTATTAGCCGTCGTCAGCCAGTCATACCCAACCCCAAAGTGTAGAACACCTGGAGTTCAATACTGCGACCTGTTGATTAGAAGTCTACCGCGCCTAATTGCTGAGCCGCGGCTCGTTATCCTGTCAGTTGCGATCAGGTATATACACTGGTAGGAAAACGGTCGCCGATCGTATTACGGAACTCACTCGTTCTGTTGTGCCTTACGGGTTCTCTCTCGAGCCCTGCTAGCAGTTGCATAGCAGCAAGTAATGTAGAGGCGTTGGACTTCTAACCAACAGGTCGCGGACTCGAGCCCTAGGTGCTCCACACTTCGGGCTTGGTTACAACTGGCGGACGACGGCTAGCATGCCAGAAATGGTCATTACAGTCTCCGTTGTCTACGTCGATAATGTTATTCTTAGAAGAAGAAAATTGGCTCTCCGGAATAGGTTTATTTAACTGCCTACAAGAACATAAATCGGCCACTCGGAGGTTAGACCCTAACTCTCAACTAGCAACACACGTTGGGGAAACGGGGCATACTTTTGACCTCCAGAGGGCTACCATCTTAGGCCGAGGCAACACAAAAACAGAACGGCTAACTCTCGAGGCGTGGTTCTCCGATGCCCACTCTATCAACAGGCATCTGGACCTTCCTGCAGCTTACAAAGTCCTACGTCATCACAACCGTAGAGCTCAGGACCAAACAACCACACCGGACTTAAGAAGACAGCACGGAGATAGCCCGACGCTGAGCTTACTCGGTGAGGAAGAACAAGAACCGCCAGACCGACCGCCCGACTAAAGTCCAATCAGCTCCCCTCGACGGAGTGGTGACTCATAAAGCGCACAGGCAAAAACGCCCGTCAACCGTTTCCTGAGAGGCCGACGCAGCGGGAGGAGAGGAAAAAATCGATCAGCATGAGGCCAACCAACACAGCTTGCCACTTTAAATTAAATTTCTGATCGATTAGGTGCAGTTTACGCTTTGACAATGAAGAGCCGACCCAGCTCTTTGAAACGTCAGCAGTTAAATAAACCTGTTCCGGAGAGCCAATTTTCTTCTTCTGATAATCTTCCCGGATCTCTAAACTTTTCCAATCTGAATAATGTTATTCTGCCTATCTGACCGAGGCGGCGTCCCACAGACGTAATTATACAAAGTCAACGAAAAAGTCGTCTCCACCAGCTGAGAGAAGCGCTTCCGCTACCGGAAAATCGTGCCCTACAATGATACTTCTGCTAAACGTAGCCTGAGTCAGACTGTTCGACAACTCCACAACGCCGTGCCTACCTTACTTCTGGATGGCGTGGCTGGTAGAGGTTAAATGTATATGTATATATTAAAGGGTTACAGGCAGAGCCCTTGATGACCCTATTTATGTACAGTGCTTTCGCAGATTCATACTCAAAAATAAAATTGCAGGCATTTAAAATGTGATTGGGTCACAGTTCAATCGTAATCATAATGTAGTGCATGGGGTCACTGTAAATTAGTGCAGAAGATTGTATACGACAGATTTTACAAAGCTGGCTGTGCATAGCCATGCTGTACAAGCCGATTTCTGTTGAAAACTAGACGAGCAAGTTTTCTTTTAAACACACAAACTGTGTCAGACGTCACCATCTCGCTTGGAAGCGAGTTCCACGGTCTGACAACCCGCTGGCTGAATGAAAATTTTCGTCGGTCTAAACGCATGCGCTCATTCCCGACTTTGTATGCATGGCCGCGTAGTTGGTTTGTAAGGGCGAACTCAAAGAAGTCCCCTGCTCTTAATGAGCAACCCTGGCCGCGAACAATCCGGAACGTCCAGAGTAGACTGAAGTCTATTTGTCTATAAGAGAGAGGGAATAGGCCAAACAAATTCAGCCTCTCCTGATAAGACAAATGTTTCAGACCGTCGATCATCTTTGTCGCTCTGCGTTGCACCTGTTCAAGTAAGTTGATATCCTTCCTCATCCATGGTGAAGCTGCTGGCATTCCATACTCTAGATGAGGTCTTACAAAGTCACCAAAGAGTCTTTCGAAAAGTTCGGGAGGAAATATTTTAAATGCACGTCTGATCCAGTGTAGAGTACTAGTTGCCTTCTGGACCATCTTTCATCAGTGTTCTGATGGCGATAGATTTGTGGTCGTCCATACACCCAGATCTCTGTGTCTTTGCACAGTTTCTAACCTCGTTCCGTCAATATAGTACTGGTGTTTGGGAGAGTCATTACGGCCGGTGTTCAGGTGCAAAACCACGCATTTGGACACGTTAAACTTCAAAAGCCATCTCGACCTCAAAAGCCATCTGTTCGATGTCTGTCTCGGTTTCCCTGCGTGAGCGACAGTCAGTGTCATGAGGAGACAAACGATCAGGTACAACTAGCAAGAAATACGACCTACTGACCAGGGGTTCCCAAGTGAGGCTCAAAAAACATTCCGCTGTATGAGGCCAGACCAGGATTCTGAGCAGTGTTCAATTGAAGATGGCCGAGATGTCCGAAAACTGCTGGCTAGAGAGAAGACTAGGACTTTGATTCACGGGCCACGTCACGGACAGCTAGACGCGTCATTTGACGCCACCGAGTCAGAGGGCATGGTCACACACTTCTTCAACCCCAGGAAGCGTTTACCCGTTGTGCAATCTTGGAGTCCATATCCGATCCGGCATCGCCGTCGTAATAGCCAATTAGAAAGATGAAGGTGGTTATATCAGAACTCTAGGGGTCTCTGAGTCCAATGGAATGCAGGCTGAATAACGGTAGCTGAGTCCAGCCAACGGACGTTGGGCAGATATAGCGATGTTTTGCATGAGGTCGTGGACCCAGGAGACGGCTAGACCTGCAGTAATGATACTCTTCACAAGTTTATGCAAGACCGGACGTGCAGGCCTGAGGATCACTGAAATAGCCCAACCAATACAGTATTATGCAATGCCTTGAGCAGTCTTACTTTACAATTAAATGCTGTGCGCGAATTTCTCATGCGCAGTCTGAGAGTTGTACTAACTTACTTACGTGATACGGCTGCGATCATGCCTGATCTAGCCGGCCTCGATAGTGTCCCGAACTGTACGTCTTCACGCGTGACGATCCGCGGCAGCAGATATGGACAGTTCAACCCGTTCCCTTCGCACACGACGGAGACCGAATACCGAAGGTTCAAGAACCACCCCCACGTCTTGACGAACTGCGTCGAGCCAGGTGTTGAACTGACCCCCTCTTCGACGCCTCCAATGGGGCAACGGTGCCGGATCGAGGACAGTAACACTGAGCCTCTGAGGTGGACGACGAAGAACGTGCCCGAACCACCTCAGTCGTCTTTCTTGGATGGCCTGAGTTATCCTTGCGATGTTGTGCCAGCGAGCGCGTACTGTCTCATTTGAGACGAAATCGGTGAACTTCACTCTAAGGATAGTCCTCAAGCAGTGGTGGTCAAATACCTCCAGTCTTCGTTCGTCCTCCACGCGCAAAGCCCAGCATTCACAACCGTAGAGAAGGACAGACCGGACAGATGCACGGTACACGCTAATTTTAGTGGCGATGGAGAGGTCACGTCGGTTCCACAGGCATTTCCGAAGGCTTGAGAAAACCCAGCGGGCAGCATCGATTCGGGAGACAATGTTGTCCTTACTCTGTCCATTGGGCAACAGCCTCGCCCCAAGGTATTTAAAACTGCCTACTTCTTCAAGTTGACAGTCATCAATCCCGAGGGGTGCCTTCTCCTGGTCAGGTATGCAGCTTCAGAACACTTTGGTCTTCCCAGCGTTTATGGACAAACCGACCGATTTAGCGACCTCGTTCACTCGTGACACCATAGACTGCAGATCACCAAAACTTGAAGCAAGTACGGCGATATCATCTGCATAGTCGAGATCAGTCAGCCGATGTCCGGGTACAAATTCAACACCGTCACTCTCACGCAGGGCCCTCAAAAGGATCCAGTCAATAGCGTAGTTGAACGGTATGGGTGACAGGATACAACCCTGTCGGACGTCAGACCGAATACCGAACGGTTGGGAAAGATTGTTGCGGACCAGGACTCTCGCAGTAGTGGAGCGATAGTAGGCCTTGATCGTGGCGATGATTTTTGCCGGTACACCATCTAGCGCCAAGCCCAAAGCGGCCAAGAAGATGACTGGCTGTGGGGTCGCCAGGTCCAGTTCGACCATTCCGACCGCCAGCAACAACCAGCAGATTGCGGCGAGGCAATCTTTCAACTAGTGCTTGCAACTGAGAGTAAAACGCTTCTTTATCGCGCTGTTCGGCAGCCGAAGTTGATGCGTACACAGAGACGATGGAGATGTTCGTGAAGCGACCCTTCAGTCGCACGTCGACCATCCGGTGAGACAGATCCAGTCGCACCAACGTACGCTGTAGTGCGGTACCCACCGCCGTTACTTCTTGCCCAATATTCGCAAAACTAACGACGCCCGAGAGGCACGTGAAATTTGTATGTGAATCATACCTAATAGGGCCAAAAAGGCAAAAACGCCACATTTAGCCAAATTTTTGTCAACAGAGAAGGCAGCACAACAATAAATTAAAAGATACGTCAGGGAGAGATAGTGGTAAATGCACACGATGGAAATGACCCGATAATGACGGTCGAATATTCCTAGTAAATGCAATATCGTCGGAAATAACGCCAAGGTTCGTATGTACCACGAAATTATGCGTCTAGGGTGTGCGTCAACGACTGCGGAGAAATAAACAACAGTGATAAATGCACTAGGAGGGGGAGGAGGGGGAGTTCTGCTTTGTCTACTTGTTCTTCTTATCTTCCTTCACCTCCGTCTCCATATTGGCCGCCGCCGCCGTCGAGTCTGGTGCCCCCGTGGATCTTGCAGGAGAGGGCCTCCGTTGGTGCAGATGGGTCGCCTTGGCAGCGGGCTCGCAATGCAGACCACAAGGGCTGCAACCAAGGACCCCGTCTACCTCAGCCATTGAGCGATGGAGTACCTCCATCCTCCTCTTAAGTTCATCCCGAAGGGCCTTCCTTACGGCCTCATCGTCATTGGCGGTTTGCAGGGGCTTCTGCTGCTGAGCCTGTGAGAAAAAAAAGTGATAAACGCACGCGAGGAAGGAGTGGCCACATCAGTCACAAAGTAGACTATCAAGGACAATGATGCTCGGCGACGCTGGCAGTTTCACTTCCACACAAACGACGTAGTCCGCCACTGCTCCTGTGTGTATGACGCACCCATGCAGCTCTCACAGAAGTAAGAGTGCTCTAAAGGTCGAGCTAAAGAGGGGCCGTCAGATTTGGATCTCAAGTCCTGAGTAGGAGCAGGCTATTTCATAAACTGGCAACTTTGCAAACCAAGATTGTCAGCACTTTGTGGTGGGTTTAATGGGTGGTTACAGTGAGGAAGGTAGGTTCTTGACCCGAGTCGAGTCGAATCCCCTACTTCTTTCCAGCTCGCATGTTTCGGCAGTCTGCGGGAGTAAAACCGACTGGGGATTGGACAGGGCGTAACGGCCGACACTATCCGAAGTCGTCTTCCAAGGCGCGTGTCGTGGTAGCTACATGAGGGCGCCTTTGTAGTAAGAACAGAGTTATACAGGCAGTCTGTGACTTTCCAAAACTCAAGGTCTGGCGTCTTGTGATTAATCGCTCTGAGGCCTCGCTCCCCTCTCCCAATGGTCCTTTCGGGACCGTCGAACAGTGGCTGACGTGGTGGGAACGCTTTCGTCCAAACGCAGTAGTTAGGCACTCAGGCAGACTGAACACAGTTCAGCCAGCGCATGGTAGGAGTCTGTGTGACCTCGGTGGCGCACCCTCTGTTGGAGCTTCGAACGACAACACAAACACACAGAAGCACAATCAGCCACTCAAGATTTCCTAAAGTTCAAACAGAATGCTAAAGGAAACTGAGAAGTGGAAGTGATGCAAATCACAAGGAAACGGACCTCTAACACAAACGGGTAGCAACTTTTCGTAGTAGGAAACGATGATCTACTCACGTGCTCCGTGGTTTTTAAACCTCACAAAATCTTGACTACTTGTGAACAAAAAACTTCGAGTTAGCATCAATGGCCTACTCAGATTCACTGGTGCTGCAGTACAGTCGACAGGAACTGACGAAAAAGCCTTAAACAGGACTGAAAATAATCGATCTATAACTTCGTACCGGCAAATTTGGACAGTAGACATAGTGATGGAATGCCTTCGGTTACGTATAGTCACAGTCCACTTTGCTATAACCTCAACGCCTGTTACTTGTCAAGCATTCCAAGTTATTCATAGATGATTTGGCAGATTTTTGAATAATTCATATTGACCCAACTGTGAAAAACTCGGCGCCTCGGCGGGATTCGAACCCACGCAGTAAAGGGACGGCTTTAGTACAGCCAACGCTCAAACCACTTGAGCTACGAGGCCCCACCGGACGACGCGAGTTTAATCACATTTGGGTTAAGTTACCCACCCAACCTACTGCTACGTCTGGAATCCACCAAATCCGATACAGTAAGTTGACTGTCCAGGCAGGATTTCCTAAGTAATTCACCTTGAATTCACCAGATAACTACCAGGCTTACGCAATTCATAGATGTTTTGGCAGATTTTTTGACCCAAATGTGATTAAACTCGCGTCGTCCGGCAGGGCCTCGTAGCTCAAATGGTTAGAGCGTTGGCTGTACTAAGGCCTTCACCTTACTGCGTGGGTTCGACTCCCACCGAGGCGCCGAGTTTTTCACAGTTGGGTCAATATAAATTCCAAGTTATGTTTGCGAATGAACAAATAAGCTGCCTTAGGGTTAAACAAACTGATTGTAAAGAGACGATCATCAGTGGGCTTTTACAGTTGCATACTACTGAAAAAGACGGCTCCTAAACTAACCCGACACTCATTTACCTGCAACTCGTTTAATTAATAGCGCAGCGTAGTGCCTCAAACCTTCCGCCTTTGATAACTACACCGTGAAAGGGATCATGTGATCACGGTTGTCATACGATCAGAAAATAGGCGCATGCAACCTTTAGGACAATCACAGGTGCCCACAATCACTCAATCAATTCAACACGCTGACATAAACTCTTATTTATTCACGCCATCACCCGAGCGGACGGACACGCACAGGGAGCCCTGATTAGCATTGAGTTTCTGTGCAAAATGCACGACTTCTACTGGTCTTTTCACTTATCAAATACGGGACCGGGTCGTGATTACTGTGACGCTCCGAATACACTCGCCACAGAGGCTACGAAAGAACGTTGGCCTTAAAATTTCAATCAGCGACAAACCAGTTGTTCGGTTTCTCCAATAGGCGTCAGAATGGATAAAAGTGGTCCGAAGTAGTATTCGTTTTTCAGGAATATATAGGTATGTAAGTAGGCTAGAGATTCTTAAATTTTTCGTCTACTCAGGCAATCGTAAATAAAACTGTTTGCGAAACACGAAGCGAAGAACTTCTACATTGTCAATCTGATTAATTAAACTGTCAATGCATGGTCCAGCATTGCGGCAGCATGCGGTATCTGCTCAAGACGTCGACTGATTAGGAGGTGAAAGCGACAAGGCCGGAGACACCGATACGGGACGGTAGATTGCGGGACTGCGGCACTGAGGATGTTAAGCGAGTTCATCTTTCCGTCAAAGCAGTAATGACCGAAGTACTCTCGGACAACTTTCCAGTGCAGAGGGGACCCCTGTAAAGACTACGAATTCAACTGTTGCGAAATTCCTGGGACGGGTCTGTGGCAAAGAGACAGACCAGATTTAATAGAAGACGAAGGCACGATCCCCGGGACAGTAGATTTATTTGCCTGAGCTTTCGAACTCAAACTGGAGTTCATCATCAGAGACTGCTTGAGTGCAGCAACGTGTGAATATTCGAGTTCGAAAGCTCAGGCAAATAAATCTACTGTCCCAGTGATCGTGCCTTCGTCTTCTATTAAACAAGAACCTGGGATGCGCATATTATCTTCCATTCGTGAGACAGATCAGAGTTTGTAGAGTTGGCCAAATCGACATTACTAGGGAAGTAATATGATCAGCGCATGCACAAAACTCTGAGCGACTATATTTGCCCCTTTGATTTCCTAACCTGGCCCTCCGACAGCTGAAGACTAATGAGTCCGGTTACTCCAAAGGTTAGTCCTCCCAAACAAAGTAATCGGCTGAGAATAATATAGCTTTATTCTGCGATGTTCATATTCAGGCCTTTGAACGACTGAGAGGAAAAGAATACTCATTAGAGCCGTCCTCCTGGAAGGCAAATGTCCTTAAAAAGAAACCCGTAGTCAGGCTCACCTGAAGTCGAATCACAAATCGACAGGCGAGAACGAGGCCAAGGACAATGGAATGAGAAGCCTCCTTCATACCCTCATCAAGGGCCCAACAGTTGTACAGGCTGTACAAGATGAGCCCGAGGAGAGAACAATTGCTCAGATCACACAACAGGCCTTGACTGGTGACCATGACGACACCGGAGATTATCTCTACCCCACCATAAACACGCCGAATAGTATGTGCGTTTGGTGTCCAACCAGTCCATGTTCGAAACGGAAAGACTGAGGCATAGCGGAAGAAGGCCTTGCGCTACAAAGAAAAACATTTGAGGAGGACTTCGATTAAATGTTCCTGAAAAATTGTAAAAAACTAACTAATGGTAATATGCAACCAGAACTGAAATCGGAAATATTTTTTAGACCGGAGACCCCAAAATAATGGAAACTTGACCGAAAGAACGCTTTCAAAAGCGTTGCTCTAAAAAGGTGGGACCAACTTGTACAACGTACGTTTTCCTACGTAGTTTTGCCGACTATCCGGAACTTGCACTAAGAGGTTGCAAATGAGGAGAATAAATTCACGGAGCCAAAGGCTGGGACGACCATTACCTCACATCCCTTCAAACACAATAACGCAGTTGGTAAGTTTATGTAATAGGATACAACTCGGGACGACTGTCGATCGAATGAACTTCATGGGTGCGGAGTCAGGACGTATGGAAGATTGCTTAGTACGGCGTATATGGAAAAAGCAGACGAATGGGCTACCACTGATGACGAGACACCGTAGGTATGGAAAGTGCTGAAGTGCAGCGTTCAGAGCGTGCTGTTGACGCCTAGTTCTAAATTAGTCTACAAGATTTCACCCCTTCCTTCTGTATGCGACAATTTCGTAAGTGGGGGAAAGAGTAACGCTAGGGGAACTGCAAATGTGGCGGCATCCAGCGCCTAAATCAACCATATGCGGCTATAAACGCTGATTCGGTGGACGAGGCGAAGAATTACCTTCACTGAAATAAAGACAGGAGGAGACGTCCGGCGATGAGCAAAACCAGGTGTCTTACGCCCTTAGGACTATCAAGTCATGCGGAAAAAATGCGACATGTTTGCATAACGCATGCGAAAGTAATTGTGAAAATGAAAAATCAAAATGCGATACAAAACTGAAAGGAGTGACTAAAGGGAGAACAGACTTACAATTTCCTTGTACAGCTGTTCCGAGAAGACTAGACTAATTTTTAGAAGACCAAAAAATATGAAGAATACTCCAATGGTAACAGATATGGCTTTTAGGGCTGTGTTAGACATTCAGAAGGACAAGTGTAAGCACGCCCGCCAGAACTATGCGCCGTAACAGAAATTGGATGAACCGTTTACCAAAGCCGGTGGACCCACACAGCTCGTTATTAATTGATAGTTCCCGATGTTCTGATGCTGGCTGCAGGTTTGTAATGAACCGTAACCTCACGCGAGCGCTACTATCATCTATGGGATTGGTGTTGTTGGACCAACTTTGACTATGCATAGTGGTGAGTTAAAACGTAGTGTCTTGTTTGTTATAATTTAGGTTTCTTATAAAATTACTGAACATAAGAAATAGGCAATAAGTACAAATAAAGTGGAATGATGATGACTAACGCTTGCTCTGTTTTCTTTCCACAATGCCACTCGACCAATCACAACGCCGGATTCGAATCTTTGGACTACTGCAACGCCTGAGGCCCTATAAATACCCCAGAAGGCTAACGAATTAGCCGAAGTAGGACGCTCGAGCCCTGGCTTTCTGTTGTCTGTCAGCTTTGCTGTTAAGCAAGGACTCCTGCGGCCCTATCTGTGTACATTAGGCCAGTAGCGAGGACTGTAGTAGGTTCAGTTTAATACACGTCTCATTATTTCTTTATAAATTGCCTTAATTCTCCTTGGGGTTCGCCCTCAATCGGATCGGACACGTTACAATTTGGTGGCAGCGGTGCCGCATGCAAAATGGCAGACAATCTCGTAAGTAAACTTGTTAAGGAGCTGCAGAAACTGGCACTGCCGTCGTCGTCTTGCCCCCTCCCTGCCAAACTTTCTCGGTCAGGCGATTTTGATCGTTGGGAAGCCCGGATGACAGACTACCTAGGCGGCGTGGACGACAAATCTAAGGGCGTGGCAATCCTGTCACAACTAGATGACGATGTCTATGACCTGGCTCGGGCTTCAGGCATAAATTCTACAACGCCTATTGCAGAGATTTTTCGGGACCTTCGTCGGATTCTATGCGGCTCAACGCCCACTTGGCTGGTGC